>CM039609.1:13569252-13774077 GCA_022457205.1 Saccharum spontaneum | reverse complement strand
ATGGGCCCAATTTCAGGCATCTAAACACGGCCTGGGTATTTTACCTGCTGTTACAGGTGCTTTGCTCTTTTCTTTTTCGCATTTACATTACAAATAGATATAGATTTATGTAATTTGATAGTAACTGGTTGAGTTGAATCATACGAAAGGGACGCATGGAACAAGTCCACCGCTGCATGGGATCCTTGAACGGCTTTGTTTTTAAAAGCCTATTCTTACAAGTCAAGCCATGGAGATTAGATGCCATAAGGGCTAAATTAATAAACAATATCCTTCATAATACCCGGGGAACTAACGGGTGTTAATGTTCCTGGAATAAAAAGAGATCATGTAAAGCCTGTGGAAGCCCGGGTTTCCGTTGAAGGCTTTTTCGCCTGGGAACTCACCACACCATGCAAGCGCCATGGAGTCTAAAAAAGCACAAGTTGACTTGGGGGCATGTGGGGCCTGCATCAGCAAGCTCCAGCGAGGGAGGCCACCCAATGCTCCTTGAGTCGTCCCTAGGGTTGCACACAAAACCTGCCACCTCCGCCACTACGCTCCTATCAGGTGAGGCCCTGTCACAATCGGACCGCGGCGTGGCCATGCTAAGATGACTTTATGTGCAATCTGTCGCTCGGACCAGCACTCAACGAACCACAGCTTTGTAGGCCTCATGATCCAAGACGATGTTGCCCTGCTGGTGGGAGGTGGGCCACAGCGCTCAGGCGTCGGGAGGCACGTCGTTGTGTCGTCATTGGCTCTGTCTCCTATCCAATCGAGTTGGTGCAAAGCCTATCGCAGCCTGGGTTTCCGTCAAAGTCTTTTTCACCTGAGAACTCTTCACACCTTGCTAGTGCCGTGGTGTGTGAAAAAGTGCAAGTTGGTTGGCGGCATGGGGCTTGCATCAGTAAGCTCCTGTGAGCGAGGCCACCCAATGCTCCTTGAGTCATCCCTAGGATTGCACGCAAAGCCTGCCACCTCCACCACTACGCTCCCATCAGGTGAGGCCCTATCACAGTCGAACCGCGGCGTGGCCATGCTACATATGTCAACAGGAGACGACTTTGTGCGCGGTTTGTCGCTTGGCCTAGCGCTTAATGAGAAATAGCCTCGTAGGCCCCATAATCTAGGACGATGTCGCCCTGCTGGTGGAGGTGGGCCACAGCGTTCAGGTGTCAAGAGGCACGTCGTGGTGTCGCCATTGGCTTCGTCTCCTGTCCAATCGAGCCGTTGCAAAGCCTGTCGCAGCCTAGGTTTCCGTCGAAGGCTTTTTCACCTAGGGACTCGCCACACCCTGCTAGTGCCGCGGAGTCTGAAAAAGCGCAAGTTGCTAGGGGGGCGTGAGGCCTACATCAGCACGCTCCTATGAGGGAGGCCACCCAATGCTCATGGAGTCATCCCTAGGGTTGCATGCAAAGCACGCCACCTCCACTACTACGCTCCCATCAGGTGAGGCCCTATCACGGTCAGACCACAGCGCGACCATGCTACATATATCAGCAGGAGACGACTTTGTGTGCAATCTGTCGCTAGGCCCAGTGCTCAACGAGCTGTGGCCTCGTAGGCCCCATGATCCAGGACGACGTCGCCCTGCTGGTGGGAGGTGGGCCACAACGTTCAGGCGTCGGGAGGCATGTCATGGTGTCATCATTGGCTCCGTCTCCTGTCCAATCGAGATGGTGCAAAGCCTGTCGCAACCCGGGTTTCTGTCAAAGGTTTTTTCTCCTAAGAACTCGTCACACCCTTCTAGGGTTGCGGTGTCTTAAAAAGCGCAAGTTGACTTGGCGGCGTGGGGCATGCATCAGCAAGCACCCGTGAGGGAGGCCACCCAATGCTCCTTGAGTCGTCCCTGGGGTTGCACGCAAAGTCCTGCCACCTCCACCACTACGCTCCCATCATGTGAGGACCTATCACAGTCGGACCGCGGTACGACCATGCTACATATGTCAGCAGGAGATGACTTTGTGTGTGGTCTATCGTTCAGTCCAGCGCGCTCAACGAGCCATGGCTGTAGGAAAGGTGGTGACGGTAGAGGCACCCATGGGCTGGAGTAGAAGAGGGCGGAGTAGGAGAGCAGCCGAGGAGGAAACAAGGAAGATGAGAGGCCCTGAGAACAACGGTCACTGCAAAGGGAGCGGCCCACTTATCCTTTTATATGGGTCTAAACAGGTGGAGTAAGTTAACCAATACCAAAGATGTGGTAGTTTGAACTCCCCTTATGCAGGCAACCAATCACTAGTGCCGGTCCTAGGATTTTGAGGGCCCTCTGGCGAACTCTCGTCGCGACAGCCCCTCTAGACCATGTATAAAATCTTATAATATATATGTGCTAATTTTACTTACCAAACGAATGCAAATCCAATAACATTTTTTTATTTAACATGTCTGATAATTATCGAGGAACAATGTAGATTGAAAAGGTAATATTTTTGTACATGTCTGTTAATTATCGTGGAACAATGTTGATTAAAAAAAGCAATATATTTGTTTTCTTTTCTTAGCCCCTGACAAATGTCTCTTAGGTACCATTCTAAAATTCTAACACCTAAATTAGAAGAAAAACATGACTATATGAGTACAAAGTACTAGAAGGCTGGAATACTATACAAATAATTAATTTGGATTAAAAAATAAAAAGGAAAAAAATACCTTGGGCCTAAATAACTGATTGGCAATCGCAATTCACAGGAAGCAAGAATCAACAGCCTGTTTACTTGGCTGAAAATAAACTACTGAAAATACTGTTAGCTGATTTATTGTGAGAGAAAAATACTGCTGGCTAGCTGAAAATAAGCGGCTGAAAGCTCAAGCGAACAGGCTGATGTCGTCGTTGTGGAGCCCTACCTAGTCGCTGCCGTTGTGCGCCGTGTCCGTGTCTCCGGCAGTCCAGCGCTTCATGGCGGTGCGGCTCGCCAGCTCCGCGTGTGTGCGTCGGCACGTCGCGAACTCACGATTGGAGTGTGTTGTGTGCAGCGTGGCTCCTCGCCTCCTCTCTACCTGAGGGCCGTGGGGAAGGGAAACTAGGAAAGAAAGGTCGATGTTGTCTTCTTAGACCGCCTGGACAGTTGTGTGTCCCTCTTCTCATTAGTTTGCTAATGTCCAAGAGCATCTCCAGCAGTACTACCTAAAACAGACTATCTATTTCTTTGTTTAGGTAACCATCTATTCTCAGAGTACCTATTTTTTGCTATCATCTCCGGCAGTACTACCTAAAAGAGACTACCTATTTTATTTTCTCACAAACACATATTGCCCCTCTATGATCTTCATTTCTTCTCGATAATTTAACCAAAAGTATTCCAACCACGAGTAAAGCACATAGTTCAAACATGATTAATCAAAGTAGGATATTTCAAAGTTTAAATAAAGTACGACAACATACTTTGGTCAACCATAGATAATCAAACAAATTTACATACAACCATGTAATAAAACAAATCTAAATCTCACTACAATACACCATGACGTGCCCACAAATGCTCCATCAAATCATTATGAAGTTGCTCATGAATTATCTAGTCTTGAATCTCATTATGTATACGCAAGAACTCACTCAAAACAATTAGGTCATGAGGATAATCCTCCGGCCTCAACACCTCACCACCGTTTGATCATAGTCAAAATCCTCTTCCTCGCCCCCTCTCATTTTCTATAATCATGTTGTGCAGAATAACAGCAGCGGTCATGATGTACCAAATGGTTTCCTTGTCCCACATCCTACAAGGTCCTCTCACCATGGCAAACCTAGACTAAAGAACTCCAAATGCTCTCTCTACATCTTTCCTCATAGATTCTTGTGCTTGTGTGAAGTGAATTTTTTTTGCCTTGTGGGTTCCGAAAACTCTTCACAAAAGTAGCCCATGAAGGATAAATGCCATCAACTAGGTAGTATCCCATAGTGTATTTGTTACTATTCACAAAGTACTCAACAGGAGGAGAAGTTCCAGAAGTTAACCTTTGGAAGAGTGGTGATCGCTGCAATACATTGACATCGTTGAGTGAGCCCGGTAGTCCAAAAAAGGAGTGCCAAATCCATAAATCTTGAGAAGCCACGACTTCAAGGATCATTGTAGGGCCATCAGTATGTCCTTCGTAATATCCTTTCCAACCTATAGGACAATTCTTCTACCGCCAATGCATACAATCTATGCAACCCAACATGCTCGGCCATCCTCTCCTTTCATTTGATGCCAAAAGCTTCCTTGTGTCATCATCATTTGGTGGTCTCAAGTACTGATCTGTGAAGACATCTACTACCACTTTAACAAAATGCTTGAAGGCCTCAATCATTGTGCTTTCTGTTATTCTCACTACCTCATCCATTGAATCGGCTAGTACATCATATGCAAGCATACGGACTAAACCAACCACTTTTTGTAATGCAGTGGCACTAAATAAGCCTATAGCATTTGGCCTTTGCCTGAAATAGTCATCGTGAGCTTCGACACCTTCAACAATTCACAAAAACAGATTTCTTGACATCTGAAACCTTCTCCTGAAAAATTTTTCATTGTACATTGGTACATCTGCAAAATAGTCGACGACAATTCTCAAATTGCCAGCTTGTATGTCTCTATAAACCACCTCGCGTCCATGGACTGATCCACGTCGCCTCTTCTTCCTTCTCTCCTCTTCCTCATCATGTGCAATCAAGCTCAAGATAAGAGCATCATCACCGAACTCATCGTCGTCTTCGAAGAATAGGTTTATAATGTTATCTTCATCGTCATCAAACAAAACCATCTACAAGTGGTCATAGTTTGACATAGCAAATTATTCACAGACAGCTTGTAGTTTTGCACATATGAAATTTTATTCAGAGTTTCAGACAACTTCATACCGTGTGCTCAGGAAGGATGGAAGGCCACAAGGAGAAGGGTGTCTGCTGGTGGGAGCTGGGGTCGCCGGAGGGAGCTGGGGCAGCACAGGACACCGGTGGGAGCTAGGTTGGCGGAGGAAGACGAACAATGGAGGAAGACGACCTAGGGCAGCGTAGATCGGGACCTGAGGAGGCTTCCGGTGGGGAGCAAGATGGCTGGCGTGGGGAGGAAGATGGCTGGCGTGGAGGAGACGAGCGGCGCGGGCTCGGGCTGAAGCGGAGGAAGGCCGGCGCCGGTCGGGGATCTCCGGTGAGGTCACGGGGCGGCGCCGGTCATCTTCCCAGCGCTGGTGGAAGGCACGGCGGCGACCCAACTCTTGGCGGCGGCGGAGGGAAGAGCCGCGAACGCGGAGTCAGGGTTTCGGGCACGCACGGGTGGGGGAAACGAATCGAACATATTTTTAGCTGTCTAGTTTGTTGGCCCAACAAAAGTAGGCAGTGGGAGGAAAAATTTATTAGGCCAACAAAAGTAGGTACTCAAGTAGGTAGCCGACTGGAGTGAGTTTTTTTTGCCTCCACTACCTAAATATAGGATATGTAGTCAGTTTAGGTAGCCTGCTGGAGATGCTCTACTAGACTATAGGGCCTAGGGGTTTGTATACCTAGGCTTGGGCCCCTCCCCTGCCTGGGCCCTCAGCCAGCGCACCCCATGCCCCCTAGGGTCGGCACTGCCAATCACATCAATTTTCTCTCCCAATATAGTTAGAACACTTATATATGCGAACAACCAATTGCATCTATAACAGTCTGCAAGGTGCTACCCAAGCGAACCAAACAACAACAAATTGCAAAGCCTTGTCCAGGTTAAGATTAAGTTGCATAACTCTTAATGCAATGTTATTCTAATACAAGTAACCGATCGGACCCTAAGAAATTTGGAATTCTCCTTGACATGCTTCTGCCTTGCCCTATGCGGGGGCAAGCTAAACAAAAAAAGGCCATATTTATGTGAACTTGTTGGGTTGACATATCCAGCAGATCACCGATCATCTTCTTGGGAAGGTTTTTTAGGATTTGGTTGGTAGAGCTTCTTTATAATGGGCTTCACAAGAAGCCAGAGAAGCCGAAAAAGGCACTTTTTAGGTGGAGTCTTTTTTGCTGTAAAAATGGCTTCTCCTTCTCATGGAAGTGTTTATGGAGTTAGCTTTTGTAGGGCTTCACTAGAAAGTCAGAGAAACCAAAACATACCTCTAAAAGATTCATACGAAATAAGAACCTGATTATACTCCAAGTGTTTGCCTCATCACAGCCAAGCTGTTAGACAATAGCCCGTTCGCTTCGCTGAAAAGCTATGACTGAAAGTACTGTTCGTTGATTTGTTGTAAGAGGAAAACACTGTTCCGGCTGAAAAACAAGCGAATAAGTTGAATGTTTTGGCGAGCCATCTAAATGTACATCTCCCTTCAAGTAAACCCTTCAAATTAAGCCATATTTGGTATCTGGCCAGCTCTGACTCTAGGTACGACTCTTTCATATACCATAACAAAGAGTCTTTTTATTCCTCCGTTACATAAGAACTGCCCCCTCCCGTCCAAAATAGTACTCTCCATCCATAAATAATTATCGTTGTTGGTGTGTGTGCCACAAGTTTGACTCGATTTGTAGAAAATATATGCAACATTTATATCTCCAAATAAATTTATTAAAAAACTTGATTCAAAGGTCTTTCCAATGATACTAGTTATGTACCATAAATAATAATATTCTTTAATATATATTTAGTCAAAGTAGGAACACGACTTTTTTTAGTTTTAAGGAACTAGGAACCAATATAATCTCTATTTTTAGTTTCAAAACGGTAGCAAGAAGTCAAAGTCATTTAAGGCCATGCTAACTAATCCAAGCTTCAGAGCTCCCGGATTCTTAATTTAAAGCAAGGAGACGCTTGCACAAGTTCTTCGATCAGAAGGGAAAAGGCCATTAGAAGCGAAATTTGATAGCATACCTGAGAAATGAAAACGATGATCTGGTATGGAACCATGAGGAGAAGGAAAGCATCATTCTCACGTATTTTCAAGGAATCTTGGGATCTAAACCAAACCGGCGATGCACGCTGGATTGGTAAAGGCTGAACCTCAATGCTATTCAGGATACGACACTGGACTGGCCTTTCACGATGGAGGAGATCAAACATATTGTGGATGAACTGCCGGCTGAGAAGGCGCCAGGCCCAAACGGTTTCACAGGGGCCTTCTACAAGACATGTTAGGACATCATTAAACACGACCTACTAGCAGCAATGGAGAGTTTCCACGAACTGAGAGCTGGGCCACTGAAAAAATTAAATGGAGCCAATATTGTCTTAATACCAAAGGTCGATCTAGTGGAACACCCCAAGGATTGCAGACCGATAAGCCTGATAAATTCATTTGCGAAATTAATCACAAAGACCCTATCCATCGGACTGTTGCCCCACATAGGAAATATGGTGTCAAATTCACAGAGCGCCTTTGTGAAGCGGCGGTGTATACATGACAATTTTATGTTCGTTAGGAACCTGGCACGGGCATATCATCGAACAAAAACCCCAACCCTCCTTCTGAAGCTTGATATTTCAAAAGCTTTTGACACAATATCTTGGGACTACAAGCTAGAACTGTTGCAATAGAGGGGTTTCGGTGCTAGATGGCGAGATTGGTTGTCCCTCCTATTCGTATCATCCCACTTGTCGATTCTCTTGAATGGTACGGCTAGCAGAAAGATTGATCATGCAAGAGGCCTTTGACAAGGCGACCCGCTATCCCCGTACTTATTCATCCTAGCGAATTGATACTATGCAGAGGATACTAGAAGTAGCGACTTCAGATGGCACTCTATCGCCACTGAGAGGACGAAATGCAAGACTCCACCTCTCTCTATGCTGACGACGCGGTAATTTTCATCAACCCAATACAGTCTGAAGCTCGAGGCCTCCTGACAATACTAGAAAACTTTGGAGAAGCCACTGGGCTGAGATTAAACTAGGAAAAATGCACGGTTGCACCAATAAGAAGTTTTGATCTAAATCTAGACCAAATCTTGGATGGATTTGTTGGAAAAAGAGTGGGTTTTCCAATGACGTATCTGGGACTGCCATTGACGCTAGGTAGGATGAAGGTGGTGCACATGCAAGGAATTGTTGATAAAGCAGGATCAAGACTTGCAGGGTGGCAAGGCAGACTCCTAAACCCAGCAGGAAGGAGGGAACTTGTGAGATCAGTGTTGAGCACCATTCCTACATACTTGATGACAGCACTTAAGCCTCGAAAACAAAGCTGAGACTAGGTCACAGGGGGGAAATGTAAGGTTGCCTGGACACCGGTGGCCAAACCTCTAGAATTTGGGGGACTGGGAACTTTGGATTTGGAAAAATTGAGCAGGGCATGCGCTTGAGATGGTTATGATTTGCATGGACAAATCCATAACGCCCCTGGAACGGCATGGAACTACCGATTGATGAGTTGGACGCCGCCTTATTTGCTGCAGCAACAAGAGTAACAGTGCGCAATGGACAAAAGGCTTCCTTTTGGCTCTCCAGCTAGATCAATGGCCAGGCACCTACAGCATGTGCTCTCTCCTTTACAACCACAGCCGGCGAAGAAACAGAACAGTTAGTGAAGCCTTGACTAGTGGAACTTGGATAGGTAATATTACACAAGACCTCACCCTGGAGTTGCTGAATGAATATTTCAAACTTTGGAGAGCAATAGAAGCGGAACATGTGGACCTCGATGGTGCAAGGGACGACCTGATTGTTTGGACCTTGGAGAGTTCAGGCGAATATATGGCTCGATCAGCTTATATCATTCAGTTTGAAGGACAAATCAAGTCAAACTTCCCAAAACTCATCTGGAAGGCTTGGGCTACACCAAGATGCAAATTCTTTCTCTGGTTGCTCTTACAAGACAGACTTCGGACGTCGCAACGTCTACTGCCACGAGGTTGCAAGAACAACTATTTTGTGCTTTATGTGAAAGAAATCTAGAGACGGCGCAACATCTTTTCTTCGAATGCCTTATGCACGCAAGGTCTGGGGACTAGTCACAGAATGAAGTGCACCCTGTTCGGCAGGCTGTTTCTACGGCTTATAAACCGACTGTGGCTGTTTTGTTGTGAGAGAAAAACACTGTACCACGGCTTATAAGCTGTGCTGATAAGAGCAGCCGAACAGGGTGGTGGTTCCCACAAGCTTCATCCATGAAATTGGAAGGACCAAAGTGAGATGTAAGACTGGTTTCTGGAGCTGGTGGAGGGCGGCAGCAAAATGAGCCATTCCTTGGCAATCCTAATATTGTGGAACATTTAAAAGCAAAGGAATGCAATTATTTTCAAAGAGAGCCAGAAAAATGAATGGCAACTCTTCTTAGAAATTAAGGATGAGTGTTACCTTTGATCCGTTTCTGGAGGGGGTTTCTTAAGCCTTTAACCGTTGTAAATCTTTCCATTACGTAATATAACCATATAACTCCTCCACAGCCTAGGCTGTGGTTGGTCGCGCATTTCGCGCATGTAAAAGTTGTTTGCTATTCCTTCTTATCATAAATTAAAGCCGAGCAACGGGATCTTTTGGGAAAAAAAATAATCCAAGCTTAAGTTATGGCAAAAGTCCTAGAATTGAACAGAGGTTGCTCGTTGTTCGTAACACACTTTGAAATCTTTCGGAACACGATTGCATCATCATTAGGACAAAGGAACGTACGTACTCGTAGATGGGCACACATGTTCCGTCATGGTATCGGTGATAGCATGCCGTGCATAGCAGCATCTTTCCTGCATGTCCAAAAATCTGCTGCAAAAAGTAATCTTCCTGGATGGATTGGGATCTGAGATCTCCATTCCATGAGTGTTTTTTGGAGCACGAGGAGCCCAGGCGTGGGTTCCTGCAGCTAGCGGCCATCGCATGGATGCATGATGCGACCTGTTTGGTGACGTACTCCCTCCGTCCACAAAAATTTACACGTTTAGGTTTCAAATTTTTTCCACAAATATATGCACACATAGGCTGTCACATCATAGAAGTACTGGCCACCATCAGCGATTTTACCAGCACGTGGGACCAAAAAAAATAAAAAAACAATTTGTCAAGAGAAAAAAATGAAAAAAAAATGGACGGAGCCTCCAGAAGCTACCCGTTCGTTCAGTTCACGGATCCGTTTTCACCCTCCCGCCAGATGCCTGGTCTCTGCCAGCGCCGGCATCACGTTTCTTTGATGTTTTTTTTTGGTGAAGCTTCGAGGACGATCAAGTTGAATTGAGAGGTGTCCATAGTTTATAGGGGCAAAAAGGTCATTTTCCATCTGTCTTGGTTTACGTGCCTAGATCTAGAAATGCAAATATTTGTGGACGGAGGGAGTAACACCATGGAAGAGCCGGAGCAGGAGACGTCCCAATCTCGTCACCGTCGCCATCCATCACATAAAATATTACTATGCTCGTACTCCTCCTAGCTGCTGCCGTATGGGTAGGCATGGCAATGGTGGAAGGAAGTGACGTTTGGAATGACGGATGGATGGACGCATGCATGCAAAAAGCTGAGCCCGCCGTGCGCGTGCCGTGCCAGGGAAACGCCCGTGTGGACTTTTAGCGCTCTCGAGCACCACCAGCCAAACCACAAGCACAACCTTGCTCTCAGGCGGCAGCGCATCGCATACGTCTATTTCACTGCACGTAACTGAGTACTAGTACTACGGAGCCACATGACACATCTAATCCACGAACAAAGCTGCTAGCTAGAACACTTCACATACTGATGATCGACTGATTTACCAACCCATGGCCGGTCGATCAGTCACATCCTGCTACTGCAGCGAGAGATAAACCACACAGTTACACTACATTACATGCATAGAAACGACGACCCTGACACTTTACTAGCAGCTAATTAACCAAGCTTAACGACAACGCATGCAGAAATCACTACGTCCTAATCGACTGATTGGTTACTTAGGAGGGTAAATTAGCACAACCATGTGGACGTGGGGGCATATCCATCTCCCTATATCCAAGTAGCGGTGTGTGCATGCAGCAGCTAGTAGCCCCAGCCGAAGGCGCCATCGAGCTGCCCGGGGCCGACAGCCATCTGCGGCGGCGCGGAGCGGCCCTCGACCTTGACCTCCATGCCGGCGAGGGGCCAGTGGTGAAGAGCCCCGCCGCCCAGCGACCCCATTCCCAGCGTCGCAGCGGACAGGCCGCCGGCTGCCGAGAGGAACAGTGGCAGCTCGAGGTTGTTGTCCTGCTGCACCTGCAGCTGCAGGGACGAACGCAGGTTCGGGAAGAAGGCCGGAGTCGGCGGCGGCGGCTCGAAGGCCATCGGCAGCGGGACTGCTGCATTGTACGGCTGCCCGATGCCGAGCGCGGCGGCATCCAGGCCGGCGGCGCCGGTGGTGGTGCTAGTGGAGAAGCAGGGCACGAGCTCACGGCCGGTGACCAGGTTGTTGCCATTGTTGGCGTTGTTCGCGGCTCCGCCGCAGTAGGAGCTGCTGTCGCCGTCGGCGGCATTGGCCGCGGCGGCCGACGCGAACAGCGACAGCGAGGAGGCGTCCGTGACCGTGAGCGGCAGCGGGCGAGGCGCGGAGGATGCGGACGCGCCACCGCCACCGCCGCCGCCGCCGACGGAGGCCGAGGTGGAGTCCGAGAAGCAGGACTCGCCGCCGCCGGCGCTGCTGAGGCCGCCGAGGCGGTGGTGCTTGCGGGCCGGTGGGACCTCGCCGGGCTTCTGGAACACCCTGGCGATCACCCACTCATCCTGAAAAAAGGTCCATCATGTGTTATTTAAGAAACAATGCTACAGTTCAGGTGCCTTTCTTTTACTGCTCACAATTAATTAGAAAAAGTACTAGTACAAACATAATAAGTAGAAAATGGCTTTGAGACATGAATAGTACAATACAATTGATTTTATTTTATGCCAAAATGAGAAAACACTTTGCTGACACACATGGGGAAACATGAATATACAAAATACAGTAGATTTTACCCACGAACAAAATATACAAGTTCAGAAAGTGCTAGCGTAGCAGCAGTAATACCAGTAAAAAACAAGCTGAGACTGACCGCACTCGCTATAGCGGAGTATATAGAGGAAAAAAACTACTGCTACGCTACAAGCAACGCTATCCAACCGGATGCGCTATTCCTGGCGCGATCCAGGACGTCCGGTAAAGCAGCGCAGACAGGTTGGCAGAGAGCATACGAGGAGAGAGAGAAAGTGCATGCATGGCGGGCCCACTTGTTCAAGCAACTAAAAATGCTATAACTCACAAACCAAAAATCCAAATTAAATTTCGATTACACCGTTAAATTCGTCTCAATAAATCCTTCAAAACTAGATCACACATGGATATATTTAGATAAAATGACAAGTGAGTCCCACAGTGGATAAAGGATGATATAGAAGATGGATGGATGCGGAAGAATTAAGTATAGAGAAGAGAATCTTACTGACTAAGACGTATAGAGGATGAATACAGAAGTCCATGACGGATAGCCTGAGCATTTACGCATTGCTGATGCGTTCGCATCGTCGGGACTGGCCGAGAAAAGATTCGAATCCCTGTGCCCTATCTTTTCCTGCGCTGCGCTGCGATTAATCCCCTCCTGGGCTGGCTTTTGGGCTTTGCCATATCCACGCACGTACAGTAATGTAGCAGCAGAGGAGATGCAGAAGCCAGCAAGTACAGTACGTATCCTACACGCATGCACTCAACTGATGCATGCCTCTGATGCCGTGATGCGAGGCGGGCACGTATTCCTACAGTACAGGGTTGCCCCCTGCCCCTGTGCACTGTGGCACACTGTGCAGCAGCTACTCCTGTCCTACTCGTAGCTAGGCCAGGCGATGCCCTCCCATCATCATTACCTTGTGTCTCTAGTGCTGTACTACTAGGAGTACTACGTAGGAGTATTTGTAGTTTTGTGGACGGAGTAGTGTACAGAAACTTTAAAATTTTTTGAATTTTATAAACGCCAGGTTTAGTTTCAAAAATTCTTGTCACATCAAATATTTGACAGAACATTAAATACAGATAAAAAATTAATTATACAGTTTAATAAAAAACCACGACAAAATCTTTTAAATCTAATTAATCCATGATCGACACTGATTGACAAATACAGAAGTGTTATAGTAGCCGAAGAAAAAAAAAAGCGAACTAAGCGGACCCTAAATGCATGCGTAAAGAACTTCAATTCCACAGAACATAAACTAATAGTAGTAGTATATACTACTAGTAGCATTTTTTTTTACCAAAAGGAACAATACAAGGCGAGGAAAAGAATAGTTTGCAAATTAAAGTAACCCTAGGCCTCGTTTAGTTGGAAGAATAGGTGAGAAAAACACTGTATCAGAATTCTTGTAGCATTTCATTTGTATTTGGTAAAAATTATCTAAATTTTGACTAACTAGGCTTAAAATGTTCGTCTCGCGAAGTACAACACAACTGTGCAATTAGTTTTTGATTTTATCAACATTTAGTACTCTATGCATTTGCCGACATTTTAACGTGACGGAGAATCTTCTTTTTGTATAGTGGAATTTGGGGGAGAATTGGGGAACTAAACCCTAGAAGAAAAACGCTCGCTTAAATTAAAGTTACCCTTGTGGAGCTGGGGAGGAAATGGTAGGCGTAGGTGCCCTCGAGGCGGTACTCGTGCATGACCCAGTGCGTCTTCTGTCCCTTCGGGGCGCGGCCGCGGTAGAAGACGAGCGTCTTCTTCATGCCCACCAGCGCGCCGGAGCGGGCGCTGCGGATCTCGCGGTCCTTGCCGGTGGCCTTCCAGTAGCCGGCAACCGTGGCGCGGTTGGTGCGCAGGCCCGTCGGGTACTTGCGGTCGCGGAGGCTGTAGAAGTACCACTCCTTCTCCCCCATCTTCGCCTTGTCTGTGCGTGCGTGGGGGGCAATGCAATCAGCAATGGCGTATGTGATCAGCATCAGCATGCATGAGAATATCGATCTATCAATGTGTCATGCAGGACTGGACTGCAACTGGATCACGAACTCACCCGGGAGCTCCCATGGCTCGCACTTGTTGAGGTCGATCTCGGCGATGGCGCGGCCGCAGAAGCTGCCGTCCACGGCCTTGCGGAGGAGGTAGTAGGTGATGAGCTCCTCGTCCGTCGGGTGGAACCGGAACCCCGGCGGCAGCTCGCCTCCGCCGCCGCCGCCGACGCCGTCCAGGCCCAGCCGCGTGCCCAGCACGCCGAACCGCTCCATCGTCCTCGGCACAGCAGCTGCTAGCACCAACAAACAAAACAACACGATCGAGGCCATTAATTAATTCAAGAGGCAGCCAAGGAAAAGGAATGGAAGGATCAGCAGCATCAGGGCCATGTACCACCACTCCTACCTGTGCCGCCGGCCTGTGGTGTAGTGAAGCGAAGGCACCCTTGTCTTGGGGATGGAGCTCGGCGGGCTTCGTTTTATAGTGGGCAGCGGGGGCAGGGACGGACAGGGAGGCGGGCAGTGTTTAGATGGTGTAAAATTTGGCGTAAAGTTTCTGCAGTACTTTTTGTTGTTATTTGGTAAAATTTATTTAATCATGGACTAACTAGGCTTAAAAGATTCATTTCGATATTTACAGACAAATTATGTAATTAATTATTTTTTACTTACATTTAATGCTCTATGTATAAGATTTGATTTGACGAAGAATCTTGTAAAATTTTTGGGAAGTTTGAAGGGATCTCAACACTAGTGCAGTGGCTGGGTAGGAGGAGGGGTGGGTGAGGAGTAAATGGCGGATTCGACGAATCGGGGAGGGTGTCAGTCTCAGCGGGCGGCAGAGGCCAGCCGGCTGCGTGGGCGTGGGAGGGAGTGGAGCCGGGGGACGTGACGTGGCGGAGTGGTGCAGCTTTGCTTCTGTCTGGGGTTTTGGGAGGCTGGACGGTGGACACACATCATCGGATCGGACGGACCAGAGGGCATGGCGACGGTGGAATTCTTTTATTCAAAACTAGCAAAACTATTCACGCCCCACAACGAGAGAAAAAACAGTATTTTTGGTCTCTAAATTTTTCATGTATTTTTATGGACCTGTTTGTTACCATTTTTAGCTTTGATTTTTATAAAATAGCTTCACTAACGAAGCTAAAGTTGTTTTCAAATAATATTTAGTAAAACAGTTTCTTGTGAAAGATAGAGTGGAGCTTCTATTTTAAGTTTTACCTATCTTCACTTGAGGAACCGTGGCACTATTCGCTGGTCTTATAATCCGTACTTTTCAGCTTTTTTTTCAGTCGGAACAATGTTTTTCTCTCATAATAAATCAGCGAACAGTACTTTCAACTATGACTTTTCAGCCAAACAAACGGGCTCCGTGCATACGAGGAAAACTCGAAAAAAATCTTTTAAGAAGGTTAAGTTGTTTCATCAAGGCTTGTTTAGTAAGGACAAAGCACGTATTATAAACAAACTTATTCTCTCTTGATACCAGAACGTACAAATCTTTTACACGATCGAGAAAAAAAATTAAGGACAAGCCGAAAAAAGTTTTCATGAAGATAAAGCAAAAGCCCTACCATACATACCTAAGTGGGTCCACGACCTCTTAGAGTTATTATCATATTAGTCCTTCATCAACTTTTAAGATACCATTTAGATAGGGATTCTAGAAATTTGTATTATCTAGTACGAAGGAGATTTCCAGAACTGAGCAGGGGCTCGGTTGGTCAGTTGAGTGGGGTGCTCAGGCTGCCCGCCCGCCCATGTTCGAGCGTGGGCTCACGCGGACGCCTCGCCTTCTTCTTAAGAGCATTCGGGAGACTCTCCCATGAGTTAAAAAAAGCATGACGAAGATTTTTTAAACTAAGATTTTTGTATCCGGATTCTCAAATACGAAAGATTCAAACGGAGCCTTTGAGAATCTATCTTGTTATCTCTCCTGTTTCGATAGTGTATAGTTCTTTTTATCAGAATCCTAAAATCTTTAACCTATTCAAAAAGTCCTTAAGTGGTTCATTCTATAGCAAAAATAGCCTTAACAATGAGAGAAAACGAATTGAATAAAGGCTCATGACAACGCCTCATGATAGCGGGCAGGTGAGGGCCATCGGCTCTACAACACACCATGGCGGCGGCGCAGGTGAAGACGGGCAGCTCGGACCAGGGGCACCCGCGCCTGCAGCCACGTGTGTGGGGCCTGCCCACCCTACCATGCCGGGGGAAGCCCAGCGCTGAGCCTGTTTGCGCCGCTGCTGCACACGCCGGAGGCGCTGCGACCTCGGGCGCGTGCATCGTGGGGAGACGGCCACACTCAGGCCTCCCGCTACGCCGCCACGTCGAGACAGAGGAAGGGGAGGCGGGGGTGGGGGCTGGAGTAGCGGAGGTGGAAGCACCGGCGCGCACCTTGCCACAACGCCGCCACATCGGGAGAGATGGAGAGAGCAAGAGAGGAAGATTTTTTTGCTATGACGAATGGAGAGACGATTCTAGAACGAGATATTTTTTGCATTGGCCACCGAGAGGCAAACAAGTGGAACAAAATAGTGGACAAGAGTGCGAAGGCAATCTAGACGGCTAAATCAAGATCACACGGTCCACAACATTTTTGCTACCGTGGATACGCCCCCTGGCGGCCAAACTCAGCCGGTTTGTAAGAGTAAAATTAGGGTTTTTGTTTGAGGAATCAGTGCATCTTAAATAAAGGTGGTCTGTCGCGAGTCTATTTTTCAAACTTAGTGGAATGACTCACGGCCTGCTTGGATCCATCGTTAGTTACTATGTAATCTTTCCAAGCGAGGATATACAGTGAAGCTGCTTATTTGGATTTCTTGCCATGGTGTCTTGGACTTGTGCAAGCAAGGATTTCCTTGCCGGCAAGGGAGAGCCAACATAGCTCTCTTGGCTGGACAAGGTTGGACAAGGCAAGACTAGCTAGGCAAGGCAAGGCTAGAAAAGAAACCAAGCATACTCTCAGTTTCTCATGTTAGTACTAATTATTAGTTTATGAGAAATGCATATCAACCTATTCCATTTCAGAAACCAAACAAAAAAGAGTGAAGAATGAGTAGACGATGGACTAACTCGTTCCTCAAACCAAACACCCTATATATATATGTTTCATCTTTTCTATAAAATTTAAAAGTTATAATTATTTTATAATGGCCATGACATCCATAATATAAGTTAATACTGGCAGTAGTATAACAATGTCCTATTAAGCCTGATCGAATTAAAATACAACCTGTCGTGGTTATAACCTCGGGGTATCTCAAGGCACCGATTAATTAGCAGACCGAGAGATCCACGACACATCTGCTAGTGAAGGCCCGAACGGCCGAGGCCCAGCTGAGCCCAGTGAACCAGACCGAACGCCAAAGCTAGGGTCAGCCACGACCCCTTCCTTCTATCTTCGCCGCACGACGAATAGAAGACGCGCAACCTCTTCACCATCCCGACCCTCGGAAGGAACGGGAAGAGGTCAAATGCGGCCAAGCGTGCCTGACCTAACAAGGACAAGCACGCCGGACTGACCCTACAAGGACCAAGGGGACAACGGTCACCTCGGCCCGGTCAGACGCCGCCTCTGTGCCACGCAGTTTAGACAAGACAACACCATCCAAGGCGGTGACGGTCGGAACAGCACCCACCGGCCAAATACGGCTCGACCAGATGCACGTACGACTCCACCCCACTACGGGATGGGATCCACAACGAAGGCCTTGACCTAGAGTCCACCTAGACCGATGAGAGCCATGACCTGAAACGATCCTGCAATCCGCGAAGGGAATGCCACAGATTTGACGTGTAATAGATGAACAAGTTCATGCCATTACCCAAATCTCAGTCGAATAACAGAGTCATACACGAATATCAGAGTACAAATAGAAGGTTTACATTAATTATTATCGTCGCCACGCAGGGCGGAACATGCTCACACACAGCATCCGGAACAGCTTCTTGAAGACAGCAGCGGAAACTAGGACTTCTTGCACCAAACTTGAGCGCAGGGCGAACCCCTACTCCTCCCAGTCGTCCTCCTCGTCGAACTCGGGCTCCGAGCCTGCCAAAAATCTATCAGTACACTTGGTACTGGCCATGCATCGCCCACCCAATGATGCATTTGCTTTGTGAAACTGGATGCAATTTGGGGTTGAGAAGAGAAACCTATCTTTGGCTGTGGTTTCCTATGCGAGTAATCCATATTTTAATAAGTTCAACAAATATTTACCCATGTCACTCCCACACGATGTCCCAACCCAACACACATCTCCGCATCACAACTTGTCTCACTCTCTCATCGGCATGGACAACTCCCTCTCGTCCATGTCTCAACGGCCAAGGCCGGATCACACACCGAAACCCAGGGAAGGTAGAAGGACTCCTCTCATTTGTTAAGTGAAGCTGTACTTAGGAAAGGTCCATAGCCAACAAGTCGGTATATGTATCGATCGATCAACCAGAAACTCTGCAGAGGTTTACACATCCCACAAGATAGCCATCCTCGACGATGCCTCGTCTAAGCTGATTCCGGGCCGCCTTCCGACTAGAAACGGTACCACCCTATCACTCAGAACTGGGGCCGTGTCGGAGTACCACCGACATGCTGAGACTGTGAGACGTGGTACTTGGCCCTTGGGTACTACGCTGTCATAGGAGGGTGTGGGTCCTCATGCCCGTACCTCCCTACACTATCTACTTACCTCTCAATAGTAGTGGCACCGCACTAGCAAGTCGAACGTCCGTCTCCTCCCCACAGAAGCGAGTGGGTGTGCAAGGATTCCTAAGACCCGGTCCACCGACGTAACAGTCCTTAGGGTGACTAAGCAGGATATCTTCACAAGGGGAAACCGTTTTCCGCTCAACGGAAAACCCGGCACCCCGTGCCATCACAGCACCTCCCATCCCGGGGCTTCATCCCACGAAGACACTCCACCCCGGGACCTCTCCCTGTCACATGTACCCGCCACAGGCACTACACATGGCGAACGCCCAGGTAGCATCCTTCGGCAAGACTTGTCCTCACGACTCGTCGTAGATCCTGCTCGGTCGACTCGACCCTCACCACACGCACCCAAGACTCACGCCAAGATCTCCCCAAGTTCATTACCCGGTTATTAGCAAGTTTACGGCACCTCGTGCCTTATCTCAAACGCCTCTCACTCACCAGCATCACATCATAGATATAATGCGAGTAAAGCAGAAATAACAAGTAATAGCAGCGTCTAGCCTAACAGCAGGGTGAGCAGGTGTGAGGTTGCAACAAGGTAAGTGGCTCAGAAAGCAGTAAACTACCATGCATCCTGTCAGTTGTATTTATTGCAAGAAGTAAAGCACTAGCAATTCTAGGTATTTGCAATGTGTAATAGGTTCTACGAATGGGTGGGGCGTGGCACCTGGCAGGTCGTCACCCAAGTCGTCGGTGTAGTCGGGGTCGAACTCCTCAGTCGGTGGCTCCTCCGGGTCTGTTAAACGTAACACATAGCCGTGTTAGCGGCTCCTATAGAGATGCACAAAGAAGCAACTGAAAACCAAAAGATCCAAATACACTCAAGCATAGGCCTCTGACGTAATGCTCATTTTTAGAAAAATTTGGACTCTGGTTTGGCATTTTTTGAGCTACGGTTAATTAGTTATGAATTTTTGAAGGTTTAGACCATTTTCAGAAAAAGATAAAGGGTCAAAAAACCAGGGGCTGACACGTGGCGCATTCGGATTGGTCCAGTGAACAGTGAGACTAACAGGTGGGACCGGTCAACATTGACCAGGTCAACGGTCAACGGTCAAGGTTGACCGGGCCGGGTCTGGGCTCCAGCGGGCCGGGTTAGGGCCGGACTTGGGCCGGCTCGGCCCGGACACGTGTCGCTGTGAGAGCCTACACACGTGGCGGTCAGGGCCTCCAACGGGCTTGGGTCCACGAGCGGCCGGTGCATGGTGGACAAGGCAGAGGTAGTACCTGAGCCAACGACTTGGTTCACGGTGGACTCGCCCCACCGTTCCTCCCCCTACTCCCTGGTCCAGGTGGACCGGGTGCACCTGTGTCCCCAACTGCTTCTCTCTCCCACCTTTCTCTTCTCACCCGCATGGTGACCGCCGGCGACAGGTTCGCCGTGAAGTGTGGCACGGTGGTCCGGTGATGGGGGGAAACGAGTTGGCTAGGATCGCTAGAGCGCCGCGGACTCCATCCCCCCTCTTTCCCCTACTGATGGCGGCCGGTTTCCCCTAGAACGGGCGCGCCACGGTCGTGCCCGGCGGGTGCCGCCTCCGGCGGGCTAGGACCATGCCGCGGCTCCCCGGCCTCTCTCTTCCCCCATCTACCCGCGCGGCACATGTTCCTCGCCAAGGCGAAACCGACAGCACCTCTCCCTCCCTCTCTAGCCATTCCAGTGAGCTAGAACGCACTCGCCATGGCTGTGCTCTGGCCATGGCGGGCGTGCTCTGCAGGTGGCACCCGCGGCCGCGTTCCTGGCTTCTACAGCTTGGTGCCACCCCAAGGGGGGGCTCGTGCGGGTGCGCGTGTGTGTGCTAGGCGCATGGGATGGAAAGGGGGTCGGTTCGCACCGTCCCCGGCCACGCACGCGGCGACGGTGCCGGTGGCGCCCTCGGACGTAGCAAGGCAGAGGTCGAGCGGGATGGCAAGGGCTCACCGTGGGGTTGGTGAAGATAGGATGGCGGTGCGGTGGCGAGCTGATGCAGCGTCGAGGCGGTGCGATGCCGTGCAGAGCGGCTGCGTCGGCGTAGCCGTTCGGGTCGTCGTCTCCCGCGCCGGCGAGGTCCTCCCTCCCCCGCCCGGTCCTCGCATCCCTCCTCTTTCTCCCTACGGTGCTTGGTCAAGGGCGTGGTCTGCCTCCTAGAGGCGGCGGCAGGTGGATGAGGAGGGGCAGGGCATCCAAGGTGCCCCCTTTTATAGGCGAGACGGCTCGGGCGGCGGCGATTCTCGATCGGCGGTGGAAAGGCGCGCAGGGAAACACGTGGACAGCGATTGGGGTGCTCCGGCTAGGGTTTTCGAGGTTTGTCGTGGCACGGTGGCGCTCCTCGCGCGGGATTGGCCGGTCAACAAGGGAAAAAGCGGGGCACTTCGGCCCCCATGGCGTCACGGCCGTGGGCCTTGGCGGGGACGTCACGGCGCGGCCGTTTTTAATTGGAGCGGGGCGGCTGCATCTCGGATCGTGGACGTGGCACGCGATCGTGCCTCCCTGCTAGGCGGCCCCGGCGATCGACGGCCGTGGCGCGGTCTCGCTCTTCTCCCCGCGCCGAGCTTGGCTTGCGGCTGCGCCCGGTAAAGCAGAGGATGGGGAAAAAGCTGGGTAAGGGATGACATCCGGGGGCCACTGGTCAGTCGCAGCGGTGAAAAAAAATGCGGTGCATCGGCGGGCTGGGGGGTTGTGCGGGTTGGGCCATGAAGCTAGGCCGGCCCATGCGCGCGTTCGAGCCTTGGCGAGATGGGCCTCTACTGCGGTCGCGGCCCGGCCTGCTGATGGGCTGGCCAGCCTGGGTCGGAGCAGGCCGGGTTGCGCTGCTGGCCTGGTTGGCGGTTCCAGGCCGAAATGGCCCCTTTGCCATTCCCAGATTAGGTCTAGGGCTAATTAATTAATTACACGATCAATTTCTTAAAGCATGTTTAATATGTTTGCTTTTAACTAATGGTCGATTTTATTAGCAATACATAAAATCAAATAAGAAACAACTCACAAGTATTTAATTAAATGCAATGCTAAACACTAAGTGGGTGCTACTGGTGCAACTACATGAGGGTTTTCCTATATGCACTCACCAAACATGGGTTTGTTTGCAAAAAAAAATTTAGTTGCGATTTTTGGGTTTCAGAAAAACCGGGATGTTACAGACTCCCCCCCTCATTGGAATCTCGTCCCGAGATTTAAAGCGTGACATACCTTTCGAACAAGTAGGGGTAACGGGTCCGTAACTCTGACTCTTTCTCCCAGGTTGCCTCTCTCTCAGTGTGATTGCTCCATAAAACTTTGCACATTGGTATCGTAGAGCTGCGGGTGTCTTTGGTTGCTCTGTCAAGAATCTGCACCAGGTACTCTCGGTACTCAAGCGTATCCTGAATATCCAAGGCATCTGCGTGAACCTGTTCCTCTGGTAACTTTAGACACTTGCGGAGCTGCGACACATGGAACACGGGATGTATACCTGCTAAATCCTCGGGCAACTCAAGCTTGTACGCCAGCTTCCCGATTCTTTTGCAGATACGGTAGGGACCAACGTAACGAGGGGCTAGCTTCCCTTTCACATGGAACCGAAAGGTGCCGCGGAGAGGTGAGATCTTGAGGTAAACATGGTCTCCGACCTGGAACTTGAGGTCTCTCCGACGGTTATCTGCATAGCTCCTTTGTCGGCTTTGTGCAATCCTCAAATTTTCTCGCACTTGGGCTACCCCCTCCTCGGCCTCCTTGATCTTAGCAGGGCCAAAGAACATTCGCTCACCCACCTTGGACCACATCAACGGGGTTCTGCATTTCCTCCTGTACAGGGCCTCAAATGGTGACATCTGCAGACTAGCCTGATGACTGTTGTTGTACGAGAACTCTGCATGCGGTAAGCTTTTCTCCCAATCTGACCCATACTTTAGTACGCAAGCTCGTAGCATGTCCTCGAGAATCTGATTCACTCTCTCTGTTTGCCCATCCGTCTGAGGGTGATAAGCGGTACTATAGTCGAGGCGAGTGCCAATCGACTTGTGCAAACTCTGCCAGAATGTAGACGTCCACTGTGTCCCTCTATCGGATATGATGCTAACAGGCGCCCCATGTAGTCGAAGAACGTGCTCAACATACAAATCTGCCAGCTTCTCTACACGGTAGTCAACCTTGACGGGTACAAAGTGAGCAACCTTGGTCAACCTGTCCACTATAACCCAAATGGAGTCGTGCCCTTTCGGGGATCGAGGCAATCCCATGATAAAGTCCATAGATATGCATTCCCACTTCCACACGGGTACATCTAGTGGCTTCAGCAAACCAGCTGGTCTCTAATGTTTAGCCTTAACCCTGTTACATATATCACAACTGGCTACGTGACCTGCAATAACCTTCTTCATGTCCTTCCACCAGAACATTTTCCTCATGTTGGCATACATCTTTGTACTACCAGGATGGATACAATACTTAGAGTCATGTGCTTCTGTCAGGATTTCCTTACGGATGGCCTTATCAGATGGTACACAGACCCTGTCGTTGCACCAACACATTCCCCGTTCATCTACTCGGAACTCAGGGTACCTATCAGCTTCCATCCACTCACGAAGCTGCGAGATCTCCGGGCATTTCTTCTGAGCCTTACGAATACGGTCCATTATGCCGTATTGCACTCGTATCTCGTTCAACATGCCCTTGGGTATGATCTTGAGGCGAATTTCATCCATATCCTGACGTAGCTCGGATGGTAAGACTTCCATGGATAGATTGTGGCAATAGCTCTTACGGCTCAAGGCATCAGCAACTACATTGGCTTTTCCCGGGTGATAGTGAATTTCTAGGTCGTAGTCCTTGATCAACTCCAGCCATCGACGTTGTCTCATATTCAGATCCTCTTGAGTGAAAAAGTACTTGAGGCTCTTATGATCGGTATAGATGTCGCATTTGTTCCCAATCAAGTAGTGTCTCCAAATCTTCAGAGCGTGCACAATAGTAGCTAGCTCAAGATCATGTGTCGGGTAACGCTGTTCATGGTCCTTTAATTGGCGGGATGCATAGGCAATGACTTTCCCGTTCTGCATCAGAACGCAACCGAGTCCCTGTCTGGATGCATCACAATAGACCACGAAGTCCTGTCGGATATCATGCAAGGCAAGAACAGGAGTGGTGGTGAGCTTCTGTTTCAGAGTCTAGAAACTGAGCTCACACTCGGGTGTCCACTCGAACTCATTGGTCTTCTTCAGGAGATTGGTCATGGGCTTGGCTATCTTAGAGAAGTTCTCGATGAATCTGCGGTAGTAACCAGCTAACCCAAGGAAACTACGGATGTCTATCGGGTTGCGGGGTTGCTCCCACTCTTTCACGGCCTCAATTTTAGCGGGGTCAACAGCAACACCCTCAGCTGTGAGTACATGGCCAAGAAAAGTGACTTCTTCGAGCCAGAACTCGCACTTGCTAAATTTAGCATACAGCTGGTTCTGCCTCAACTTCTCCAGAACCACCCTCAAGTGTTGCTCATGCTCTTCGGCGGTGGATGAATAGACAAGGATGTCATCAATAAACACCACCACGAACTTGTCTAATTTGTCCATGAACACCTTGTTCATCATGTTCATAAAATAGGCCGGAGCATTGGTGAGACCAAAGGACACAACGGTGAACTCGTACTGCCCGTACCTAGTGACAAAAGCTGTCTTAGGGATATCCTCTGGTTTGATCTTCATCTGATGATACCCAGATCTAAGGTCAATCTTGGAAAAGAACTTGGCATCCTTCAACTGATCTAGGAGGTCATCTATCCTTGGCAGAGGATACTTGTTCTTGACTGTCACGGCATTCAAATTCCGATAGTCAATGCACATCCTCATGGAGCCATCCTTCTTCTTCACAAACAAGACAGGGGAATCCCCAGGGTGAAGCACTGGGTCGGATGTACCCCTTGTCAGACAACTCCCTGAGCTGTTTCTTAAGTTCCTCCAGCTCATCGACTGACATGCGGTAGGGCCTTTTAGCAATGGGCCCGGTACCAGGCAGCAAGTCAATCACAAACTCAACATCCCGGTCAGGTGGCATACCCGGTAACTCCTTGGGGAACACATCAGGGTACTCGCACATGACGGGCACCTCCTCAACCGATTTGGCCCCCAGGGCACTCATCAAGGCCTCCGTCCTTTTGTGGTGCGGCTCACATCTGATTACTCGACCACTCGGATGTGTAATCTCCACATATCTGGGTGAGCAAGATATTACTCCCTTGTGCAGGGTCAACCAATCCATACCCAAGATAACATCCAGACCTTCAGACGGAAGTAAGGTGAGATCGGCTAGAAAGGGGCAACATTCTATAGTGATACTCACTCCCTTACAGATTCTGGTGGATCTGGTGGTACCTAAGGGGGATATGGTGTCTATGGGTACGCTCCGTGGTGTAACAGGTATGAGATGCTCTCGTGCAAACTTAGACGATATATAAGAACATGTAGCACCAGAGTCAAAAAGAACTGATGCTAAAACTCCCTGTACCAAAAACATACCGCACACCGCGTCGGGGGCATCCTAAGCATCCTCCGCGGTCAGGTGGGTGAGACGGCCGTGGGTGGCTCCCACGGTGGGCTTGCGTGGCGCCACCGGGGTCGGTGCCTGCCTCGCAGGGGTCTGCACAGGTGTTGCCTTCTGTGGACAGACCGCAGACTTGTGACCCGGCTGGCCACAGGTGAAGCACGCGAAGGGCACACTGCCTGTGGCGGTGGGCGCAGGTGCCTTCCACGTACTTGGGCTCGGGCTCTAAGCAGGGCGGCCCTGAGCGAGGCAGTGGTAGTTGGCGGAGTAGGTACCACCACCACGACTCGGAGCAGCTCCCAGAGCAACGCGAGAGCGGAACTGCGGCGGAGCAGAACCACGCTGCCTCTGGGCCGGGGTGCGAGAGGAACCCTCGCCCCGACGCCTCTTCTCCTTGCGCTCTGAAAGCCTAAGTTTGGTTTTGGTAATTAATGACACCAAGTTGCTAATGCCATGTGTTAAGTGTTTTGAGTTAGGCATAAGCAACACATGTGATGAAGGTGTACACGGCAAGGAGTGGTGGCCACAAGATCACAAAGAAATGGTGCATAGACATGAAATATCGATCATGGTGGAGATGCACATAATATGATGGATATGATGATCAAGTGGAAGAGAAGGATCTAAGAGCGCAAGGCAAAGGTATAACCATAGGGTTTTCCTTTTGCCGGTCTAAGATGAGTAGAGAAGTGATTGACCGGGTTTAGGATACATAGCCGACTATCAAGAGGGGCAATCACAGTTAGCTCGGGAATCAAGTGCCACTAGATCATTGTCTTGAGCATATGCATTAGGATCTAGTTGAGATCTAACATAACGCCTTGGAAAATATTTGTGAAAATGCTAACACACATGCACATGGTGTTTGAGCGGTAGTAAGGGGTTTAGGGTTCGCTCTCCCTCCCGTCGAGCGTGCGAGCACGGGATTTAGACGTTTTTGAGGAAATGAAATGCCTATTTTCTATTGCGCCGGAGGCGAGAAAAGGTGGTGGAAGTCCGAAATGTTTATCACTGAAAATACAGTGACCGGACGCTATGGTCGAATTGACCGGACGCGGCTGGCGCGTCCGGTCAGTTCAAACCACAGACAGACGCGCTTGTGAGAAGGGTCGTGGACCGGCGCGTCCGGTCCCTCGCGGAACCGGCGCGTCCGGTCATGCACCCAGGAGTTCAGCACGGAGGGCAGATACGATCGGACGCGGTGGCGCGTCCGGTCACGTTCGACCGGACGCGTCCGGTCACGAGTGGACCGTTACTGGACTCCGATCGGACGCGGCTGGCGCGTCCGGTCACATGCGATCGAACGCGTCCGGTCACGATGGGAGCTTACTGGAATGCGACCGGACGCTGGCACTGTCGCGTCCGGTCAAACGTTTTAGCGTGTCCGGTCATGGCAACGGCTAGTTCTGACGCGCACTGTTCACGCTTATCCTGCAGTGACCGGACACGTCCGGTCAGCGCGATTTCAACTGTGTCGTCCGTAACGGCTAGCTGCGTATCCCTTCGCTATAAATAGAAGTTGTCCGAGGTTTGAGGGCAACTCTTGCACATTTTAAGACCTAGAGACATCCTTTGAGCTAGAGAACAACCCCTCCACTCATCTCTTTGTATAGTTGCACATCTTGAGTGAGATTCAAGTGCATTGCTTGAGAGTTGCATTCTAGAGGCACTTGATCTTCGAGTTGCTGCGGATTTCTTGTTACTCTTCCGTGTTTCCCGACATGGTAGACGGCTTGAAGCAGCGGAGGTGATTGAGCTCGCAATTGGAGATTGTTGGAGCCCTCACCAAGTGTTGTAAGGGGTTCTTGATCCTTCCCCGCAGGAGTTCGCAAATTGGATACTCTAGTGAAGCTCGTGGCTTGGAGGATCCCCATCTTGTGTGCGGTTGTGCGGCACCCGCCGAGGGCTCGACTCTTGATAGTCGATTAGCTCGCGAACCAACAAGTGGGTGCATCGCCACAACGAGGAGTAGCTTGCCGAGAAGCAAGTGAACCTCGGTAAAAATCTTGTGTCATCTCTTTGCCGAGGATTTCTCTTGTGGTTGATCATTGTGATTGTTTCTTCGAGCGCATTACTTCTCTACATCGTTGGTATAACAATCAAGTCACTTGCTCTCTACTTTCTCGTACTAGTCCTAGTGTAGCCTTTATCTCTTAGGAGTAAGTAGCTTAGTGACTTAGTCTTGTTGGTGTGTATTAGAGATCATAGCCTTGCTTCGCTAGTATTGTATAGGTGGCTTGCATAGTGTAGTTGAGCTAGTGCTAGAATTAGCTTAGTCATCTTTTATACTAACGTGGGTGTTTAGTGAAGCTTGTAGATTTTTAAATAGGCTATTCACCCCCCTCTAGCATTTTGGACCTTACACGCTCCCTCTGAGCATCAGCCTCTAGGCGATCCCTCTCCATTTCCAGCACCTTGTTGATCATCTGCCGGAGGGTACGGCACTCATGACCCGAGAGGGCGATCTTGAGGCGCGAGTTCAGCCCCTTCTTGTAGTGGTACATCTTCTTCTTATCGGTGCTGGTCTCCTCAGGAGCGTACCGCATCATGCGAATGAAGCGGGTGGTGTACTCCTGCACCTTTAGAGTCCCTTGGGTGAAGTTGCGAAACTCTTCCACTTTGGCATCCATGAGTCCCTCGGGCACGTGGTGCTCACGGAAGGCCTCAGTGAACTCGTCCCATGAGATGCTCCCGGGGTCATCATGGGCATCACAGTAGCCATCCCACCATGCGCGTGCAGCGCCAGTGAGCTCGTGAGCGGCGACTCCCACACACTCCTCATCAGTGCAGGTAGTGAGGTCCAGCTTCTTCTCGATCTCCCGCAGCCAATCCTCAGCGGCGATGGGATCATCGTCAGCGTAGTCGAAGGTAGGGGGCCTCAGCTTGAGGAAACCCTCCAACTTCCTCTGGAAGTCATTCGGCTGTCCTCCGTGGCGGTGTAGGATTCCCTCAGCCAGAGTCTCTAGAAGACGGGTCTGGCGGTCCATCACCTCCGCCAGCTGGGGTGGTGGCGGCGGCGGTGCATCTCCACCAAGCGCGGCATTCTCCTCCCCCGGCTGGGCGGCTCCAGCCCCACCCCCAGGCTGAGCGGCCCCTGCCTCACCAGCGGGTTCCACTGGAACAGGTTCCCCCATGGCAGCGAAGATGGCGAAGGGAGCTCCACGGCCACCTCCACGGCCACGGCCACGTCCACGGCCCATGAGCGCCGGGGAAGGTGAGCGGTTGTTCAGACGAGCGGAGCGGCGGCAAGACATCTCGCTGCATGGTTAGGTCAAAAAAATAAAATCGATGGTTTATTAAGTGGTTACATAATTTGATCATAATCTAAAAAGATTGCTATCCAACACTCAATACAAAAAAATGATAAGAACCATCAGATGCAATAAGATCCAACAGTCAATACATGGTTTTATTACAAAGCGATGTCTCCAGTAGCTACACTTGGCAGACTCGCGGGAATCGTGCTACTCGTAGGCAGCTCAAAAGTGGACAATCTAATCTATTATGAGGGATGAGTCATGTCTCATGGCCACGCAGGGCTCATCAAGGTTACTACTACATTATTACATGATCACGAGAGGGTAACTACTCCTGTCCGCAAGTGACGGGTGGTGAAGACAGTCCATCGGTAGAAGCGGAAGCCTCGGAAGTACGGTCCATGGCACGGAGCTCGTCGTCGGTGTGGTGGATCCTCGCCACGCGGGCAAGAGCGCGCTCCAGCATCTCAGTCCGTGGAACCTGAGGGTAGTCCGCGGACGAACATGCTGCCAGGTTGAGCTTAGTGGACTCAACGTGGAAGGTCTGTCTACGCAGCTTCCTGCGCGTCCCAGGCGGGAGGGGGTCCTGTATCATCTCAATCTCCTGGACACGCTTGGCATCAGCGATGACCCAGGCCTGACGGAGACGGTTCACCTTGTCTTGGAGGAACTCGATGCATTTGACGTAGTGGGTGAGGTGGTGCTCGTTGTAGGTGGAAGCAACGACAACTCTCTCTGCCTCATCCTCTAGCGCATTGCAGTGATCCCGCAGGCCACACCTAGCGAGGGCACGCCTCTTCTCCTTCTCCTGAAGCTCCTTTAAGATACGTCTCTGGCGCTCGATGCGATCCTCGTACTCCAGCAGCTGGGAGGACAGGTAGTCATTGCGGAGCTCATGTTCCAGCACCCTGTCCCTGAGCTCGGCAATCTCTGCCTTGAGTATCCTCTCACGAGACTCGTGGAGGACCTCCATCTTGCGGGAGTTCTTGCGCTCCATCACGAGGTCGCGAATTACCAACTCACGCTTCCACTCCTCCTGAGCTAAGATGTCGTCGCGCAGGAACTGAAAGTCTCGAAGGCTGCAGTTCCGTGACTCCACCTCCATGATGTAGTTATCCTGGGCAAGGATGTACTACGCGGAGATACTCAGACAGGGGTCAACCTCGACACGCGTAGCGTAGTCGGCAGTAGCATCTTGCAGCACCGTGACCTGGTTGAGGTTGAGGGCACGGGGCAGCAGACGGTAGGGCCCAGTCTGGAGGTAGTCGTGCGCGTCACGCATCACGCTACGGAGAGCCGTGCGCGAAACGGACTGCACGCAGGCAGCGACAGAAGTCTCCACAGCCACCTCCTCGAAGGCGTGAAGCACGGGTACGTATGCGCTGGCAGGGATCCAGAGGTGGACGACGACGTGACCCTAAAGAAGTCCGTCTGTTCCAGCCTCACCTCGGCACACACACGTGATCCTCTCAGTGGGGACGCCCAGCGAGTCCAGCACCCCGTACAGGATCGTGGCGAACCCACGGTAGTCTCGTGCGTCAACAGCAAGCTCAACAAGTGGAGCCATCTGCAAAACAACCGTAAAAACGGAGTTAGCAGGTTATTCCTCATGAGGTAACCAGGTAGAACTGAGTAAGTCTGAGTCACAACACGATAAGATAAGGCAAAACAGAGGTATCACATAGGAAATCCGACTATGTGAGCCAAGTAACTCAGGGTGAAGCGAAGCGAAGTAGAGGAAGGTAGCCTGAAGTGAAGTGGAGTCGGGCGATGGAGAGCGATGATAGGTAAGAAAGCAAGCAATATTTGTGGTAAGACGTGCGAAATGAGGTGAGCCATGCAAGAAAATGCAGCATGGTCGGTAATATAACCAAAGGTGTTTAGATCCGTACCTATTTCTATCGGCCAATCCTAGGGGTTCGTCCTAGGGTCAAGCATGGCTCTGGTACCAACTGAAACGATCCTGCAATCCACGAAGGGAATGCCACAGATTCGATGTGTAATAGATGAACAAGTTCATGCCATTACCCAAATCTCAGTCAAATAACAGAGTCATACACGAATATCAGAGTACAAATAGAAGGTTTACATTAATTATTATCATCGCCACGCAGGGCGGAACATGCTCACACACAGCATCCGGAACAGCTTCTCGAAGACAGCAGCGGAAACTAGGACTTCTTGCACCAAACTTGAGCGCAGGGCGAACCCCTACTCCTCCCAGTCGTCCTCCTCGTCGAACTCGGGCTCCGAGCCTGCCAAAAATCTATCAGTACACTTGGTACTGGCCATGCATCGCCCACCCTATGATGCATTTGCTTTGTGGAACTGGATGCAATTTGGGGTTGAGAAGAGAAACCTATCTTTGGCTGTGGTTTCCTATGCGAGTAATCCATATTTTAATAAGTTCAACAAATATTTACCCATGTCACTCCCACACGATGTCCCAACCCAACACACATCTCCGCATCACAACTTGTCTCACTCTCTCATCGGCATGGACAACTCCCTCTCGTCCATGTCTCAACGGCCAAGGCCGGATCACACACCGAAACCCAGGGAAGGTAGAAGGACTCCTCTCATTTGTTAAGTGAAGCTGTACTTAGGAAAGGTCCATAGCCGACAAGTCGGCATATGTATCGATCGATCAACCAGAAACTCTGCAGAGGTTTACACATCCCACAAGGTAGCCATCCTCGACGATGCCTCGTCTAAGCTGATTCCGGGCCGCCTTCCGACTAGAAACGGTACCACCCTATCACTCAGAACTGGGGCCGTGTCGGAGTACCACCGACATGCTGAGACTGTGAGACGTAGTACTTGGCCCCTGGGTACTACGCTGTCTTAGGAGGGTGTGGGTCCTTGTGCCCGTACCTCCCTACACTATCCGCTTACCTCTCAATAGTAGTGGCACCGCACTAGCAAGTCGAACGTCCGTCTCCTCCCCACAGAAGCGAGTGGGTGTGCAAGGATTCCTAAGACCCGGTCCACCGACGTAACAGTCCTTAGGGTGACTAAGCAGGATATCTTCACAAGGGGAAACCATTTTCCGCTCAACGGAAAACCCGGCACCCCGTGCCATCACAGCACCTCCCATCCTGGGGCTTCATCCCATGAAGACACTCCACCCCGGGACCTCTCCCTGTCACATGTACCCGCCACAGGCACTACACATGGCGAACACCCAGGTAGCATCCTCTGGCAAGACTTGTCCTCACGACTCGTCGTAGATCCTGCTCGGTCGACTCGACCCTCACCACACGCACCCAAGACTCACGCCAAGATCTCCCCAAGTTCATTACCCAGTTATTAGCAAGTTTACGGCACCTCGTGCCTTATCTCAAACGCCTCTCACTCACCAGCATCACATCACAGATATAATGCGAGTAAAGCAGAAATAACAAGTAATAGCAGCGTCTAGCCTAATAGCGGGTGAGCAGGTGTGAGGTTGCAACAAGGTAAGTGGCTCAGAAAGCAGTAAACTACCATGCATCCTGTCAGTTGTATTTATTGCAAGAAGTAAAGCACTAGCACTTCCAGGTATTTGCAATGCGTAATAGGTTCTACGAATGGGTGGGGCGTGGCACCTGGCAGGTCGTCACCCAAGTCGTCGGTGTAGTCGGGGTCGAACTCCTCAGTCAGTGGCTCCTCCGGGTCTGTTAAACGTAACACATAGCCGTGTTAGCGTCTCCTATAGAGATGCACAAAAAAGCAACTGAAAACCAAAAGATCCAAATACACTCAAGCATAGGCCTCTGACGTAGAGCTCATTTTTAGAAAAATTTGGACTCTGGTTTGGCATTTTTTTGAGCTACGGTTAATTAGTTATGAATTTTTGAAGGTTTAGACCATTTTCAGAAAAAGATAAAGGGTCAAAAAACCAGGGGCTGACACGTGACGCATTCGGATTGGTCCAATGAACAGTGAGACTGACAGGTGGGACCGGTCAACATTGACCAGGTCAACGGTCAACGGTCAAGGTTGACCGGGCCGGGTCTGGGCTCCAGCGGGCCGGGTTAGGGCCGGACTTGGGCCGGCCCGGCCCGGACACGTGTCGCTGTGAGAGCCTACACACGTGGCGGTCATGGCCTCCAACGGGCTTGGGTCCACGTGTGGCCGGTGCATGGTGGACAAGGCAGAGGTAGTACCTGAGCCAACGACTTGGTTCATGGTGGACTCGCCCCACCGTTCCTCCCCCTACTCCCTGGTCCAGGTGGACCGGGTGCACCTGTGTCCCCAACTGCTTCTCTCTCCCACCTTTCTCTTCTCACCCGCATGGTGACCGCCGGCGACAGGTTCGCCGTGAAGTGTGGCACGCTGGTCCGGTGATGGGGGGAAACGAGTTGGCTAGGATCGCTAGAGCGCCGCGGACTCCATCCCCCCCTCTTTCCCCTACTGATGGCGGCCGGTTTCCCCTAGAACGGGCGCGCCACGGTCGTGCCCGGCGGGTGCCGCCTCCGGCGGGCTAGGACCATGCCGCGGCTCCCCGGCCTCTCTCTTCCCCCATCTACCCGCGCGGCACATGTTCCTCGCCAAGGCGAAACCGACAGCACCTCTCCCTCCCTCTCTAGCCATTCCAGTGAGCTAGAACGCACTCGCCATGGCCGTGCTCTGGCCATGGCGGGCGTGCTCTGCAGGTGGCGCCCGCGGCCGCGTTCCTGGCTTCTACGGCTTGGTGCCACCCCAAGGGGGGGCTCGTGCGGGTGCGCGTGTGTGTGCTAGGCGCATGGGATGGAAAGGGGGTCGGTTCGCACCGTCCCCGGCCACGCGCGCGGCGACGGTGCCGGTGGCGCCCTCGGACGTAGCAAGGCAGAGGTCGAGCGGGATGGCAAGGGCTCACCGTGGGGTCGGTGAAGATAGGATGGCGGTGCGGTGGCGAGCTGATGCAGCGTCGAGGCGGTGCGGTGCCGTGCAGAGCTGCTGCGTCGGCGTAGCCATTTGGGTCGTCGTCTCCCGCGCTGGCGAGGTCCTCCCTCCCCCGCCCGGTCCTCGCGTCCCTCCTCTTTCTCCCTACGGTGCTTGGTGAAGGGCGTGGTCTGCCTCCTAGAGGCGGCGGCAGGTGGATGAGGAGGGGCAGGGCATCCAAGGTGCCCCCTTTTATAGGCGAGACGGCTCGGGCGGCGGCGATTCTCGATCGGCGGTGGAAAGGCGCGCGGGGAAACACGTGGACAGCGATCGGGGTGCTCCGGCTAGGGTTTTCGGGGTTTGTCGTGGCACGGTGGCGCTCCTCGCGCGGGATTGGCCGGTCAACAAGGGAAAAAGCGGGGCACTTCGGCTCCCATGGCGTCACGGCCATGGGCCTTGGCGGGGACGTCACGGCGCGGCCGTTTTGAATTGGAGCGGGGCGGCTGCAGCTCGGATCGTGGACGTGGCACGCGATCGTGCCTCCCTGCTAGGCGGCCCCGGCGATCGACGGCCGTGGCGCAGTCTCGCTCTTCTCCCCGCGCCGAGCTCGGCTTGCGGCTGCGCCCGGTAAAGCAGAGGATGGGGAAAAGGCTGGGGAAGGGATGACATCCGGGGGCCATTGGTCAGTCGCAGCGGTGAAAAAAAAATGCGGTGCATCGGCGGGCTGGGGGGTGTGCGGGTTGGGCCGTGAAGCTAGGCCGGCCCATGCGCGCGCGTGAGCCTTGGCGAGCTGGGCCTCTACTGCGGTCGCGGCCCGGCCTGCTGATGGGCTGGCCAGCCTGGGTCGGAGCAGGCCGGGTTGCGCTGCTGGCCTGGTTGGCGGTTCCAGGCCGAAATGGCCCCTTTGCCATTCCCAGATTAGGTCTAGGGCTAATTAATTAATTACACGATCAATTTCTTAAAGCATGTTTAATATGTTTGCTTTTAACTAATGGTCGATTTTATTAGCAATACATAAAATCAAATAAGAAACAACTCACAAGTATTTAATTAAATGCAATGCTAAACACTAAGTGGGTGCTACTGGTGCAACTACATGAGGGTTTTCCTATATGCACTCACCAGACATGGGTTTGTTTGCAAAAAAAATTTTAGTTGCGATTTTTGGGTTTTAGAAAAACCGGGATGTTACACGACCCCAACGATCGGGATTGTGGCCCTCAACCTCCTCCAGTCAACAGGACAACGGACGACCTGGGGACAGCTACCAACTCCCGTACGATGCCCCAGGAAACCATGAGATAAGGACGAAGATCACGGCGGAGACCACGTTGCACAGGACGGCTGGCGAACCACCGCCATGCCTACAGTGCCGCCACGCCCGGCACAGCGGCACCACGTCACACCATGTCATGACATGCCACAAGACCATGATGACAACCATGCCTAGACATGCTCCACAAGACGGCGTAGCTTGCAAGCCAAGCTAGGTAGAACCTCCCTCAGGCTCACGACCCTTCGGTTGGGAGAACCATCTCCTTTATATACGCCCTGGCCCCGAACTCTATATGAGGACAGCCAGGACACCCATCTAGGGGATCCTCTACCATTTTTTACACATTCTCCTTTGTAGAAGGGCTCCTGGAGCTTATCTTCAGGCAGTCCGTCACCTAGCTCTAGCTCTCACACCTCTTCCACCATTCTTGCACCCCATTGTAAGAACTTCAGAGCACTCAAGCGAGGAACATGCACTCGATCATCTTTAAGACTGGACATAGAGCTCCGGTCTGAACCAGTATAAATCCGCATGTCTTTTGAATGCTACCATCGTCTTCCTAGTGCAGCACGGCAATCGTATAAATTTACTAGTCCGGTCTACAAAACACCGACACAACCTTAACAGACTTTTCTTCTTTTGTAAAGCACATAAATATTTAGATGTGGATATATAATAACTTTGATTGTCAAACTATCTATGTGCTGCTATAGTTAAATATCAAGTTTCATTACTTTTTTAAGGACCCATAAAAATATGTAATCTGAATCTACGATTAAAGTCGGCAAGAACTTACTTGCCTACATGTCAAGGATTGGTCTCTAGATTTAGACTTTATTAGACAAAAAACTATTCAAAGACTCGGTTTACAGTTTGATTAGTTAGACCAACAACTGATTTAGGTTTTACTAAAAATAAGTTTTGTCTTTAAGAGCATCTCCAACAGGACCCTCTGATTGACCCTCTACTCCAAATTTAGGTAGTGGAGGTAGAAAAAACCAACTCTAACAGACCCCAAATAAACCCTCCACATTTGTTGGCTTCCTATTCCCCCCCCAACTCCCCCTACTTCTGTTGGGCCCGTACTCCACCATGCAAAAGTGAAACCCACCTCTTTGACTCCCCCGACTCCTTCCCACGCGCCGCCAGACTCACGTCGCACGGTCGAGGGCGACTTCCATCGGCCCGCCGCCGGCTCCCCTGCTACCGGAGCCCCAGCCCCGATTCCGTCGTGGCGAGCCGCGTCCCCGACGCCGTCCGCCCAGACTTCAACTCCGCGCGAGCCCCGACACCGTCCGGCCCCCGGTGCGCCTCCAGCAAGCCCCACGCTGTCGTCCTCCCGTGCGCCTCCACAGCCCCGCGGCCGTCCGTCCGCAGGTGCACAGTAGAAGCCCCGCCGGGTTGTCTTCCTCCACGCCGGCAGGTAACGAATGGCAGGCAAGCACCTGCTGCCTACTTCCTCCAAGTCTCGATGTCTGAATAAAATTATTACTACATGGTTAAAATTAGTTTGCAATGGATTTCGATATTGGCCTCCGTCCGCAGGTGCACAGTAGAAGCCCCACCGGGTTGTCTTCCTCCACGCCGGCAGGTAACGAATGGCAGGCAAGCACCTGCTGCCTACTTCCTCCAAGTCTCGATGTCTGAATAAAATTATTACTACATGGTTAAAATTAGTTTGCAATGGATTTCGATATTGGCCTCCAGATCTCAAGGATCCTTGCTGGTCAGAAGGATATTGGCGAGTTCGAGTTCGAGTGACCACTGACCAGTTTTATCCCTCTTGCAAACAAGCTTGGGCAGCGAACCAAGTTCACTTTCATATATTTGTTTCCAATGATCGATTTTGGATCTGTACTTTGTAATGTACTTTCATCAGGTTTACTACTTTAGTACTTGGAGGTACTGGTTTATAGGTGTATGTTTTGCCTCTGTAAACTGACATGTAGTGGTAATATATATACATATACAATATCACATTACTTTCTATCCACAGCATGCACTGAACGATCTGAATTAGTTTGCAATGGATTTCGATATTTGGCATGTAATTTATATGTTATTTTTTGTCGAATCAGCTTGCAATGGATTTCCAAGGCACATACACAGAATTGTTGTCAAAGGACACCCCATTGATTTAATTCCAATGTCTGCGCCCTGTCAATCCAAGGCCCCCAAAAGAACTACAAACTTCACTAAGGAAGAAGATGTCCAGCTTTGCTTATCTTGGGAGAGTGTTAGCTCTGATCCTATCATTAGCAATGAACAACCCAGCAAGGCATATTGGACAAGAATCACAGAACACTTCTATGCCAACAAGACCTTTGAGTCCGATAGGACTAAAAATTCACTTGAGCATAGATGGGATACAATTCAGAAGGAGTGTAAAAAATTTCAAGGAATATTTGAGGATGTGGAGCGCCGACACCCGAGTGGAGTTCCATACCAAGAGCATGTAAGCTTGTTGTATGCTGGTCAATTGTGCAATCTTGTCATATGTGCAATCTTAATCCCACTGAATTTGATAATTTGGCTGTAGTTTTTCTTCTCAGTCCTGTTCTAAAAAAAGAGTGCAGTCTTGGTTTGTTCAGCTGCTAGGCTGTGGATATTGTAGTCCTTTCTTCATGATCAATGAACAGAAAGAATAAATAAATTATGTAACAATGGGATTATTGCTAGTAACCTTTTTCATTTAATTTGCAATAGTACTATGGATATCTTAATACAAGATGAAACATCAACCTTTTCCTTCAGTTGGTTAATCTGCTAGCTGTTACCCTGTACAAAATTATCTGCTAGCTGTCATATGTGCAATCTTGTTAACTTATTGTTCCATTATGATTGTAGTTATTTGAAGCACAATAAACCTATGGTGAAAAGAAGAAAGGATTTCCTTTTCTTCATTGCTGGTTCAAGCTAAGGAACTCAGCCAAGTTCGAAGCACTTAATCCAAAGAAGAGAAAGGCTACCAATGCCAACAAGCAGAAGACTAGCAATGCCACAACATCCAATCCAATCAATCTTGATGAGGTCGAAGCAGGAGAAGGTATGGGCAGCCCACAAACACCTAATTCTTCTCAAATGGCACAAAGACCCATTGGTGGGAAGCGTGCAAATGAACAGCTCAAGAAGAAGGGAGGAGATGATGGTTCATACAAGAATGTGGTTCAAGAATTGGTTGTTGAGAAGGAGGAAAAGAAGATGAAATATTTGAGGTGGCAAGAGGCCAAGGCAATTTCGGAGCGTAGGATATCTATTGAGGAGAAACGGTTGATGTGGGAACAAGAGCAAAAGATAATGTTTTGTGATGTCAACACTTTAGATAATGATCAGAAGAATTATGTCTTGACAATGAGGGCTCAAATCACGGCACAGAAGATGGTTGAGTTCTCCCAAAGCCTTGGTGATCCAATGGTGGTAGTCGTGATGTAGGAGATGATCCATCTATTTGAGATTTGTTTCTTTATTTCCAATTGTTGGCATCGTACCTTAATTAAGTATGTTTGAACTTTGTAAGATCCTATATCCTATTTAAGTATGTTTGAACTTGGTGGTGACCCAACAAGTCATATTGGACAAGTATATCATCTATTTGAACTTTGTAGGATCATATATCCTATTTGTTATGTTTGAACTATGTGTTTTATTTTGATCTTTGTTTTATTTTGTTCCAATTAATTATGTGTGAACCATGTGTTTTATTTGTGGTTGAAATACTTTTGGTTAAATTGTAGAGGAGAAATGAAGATTATAGAGGGGCAACATGCATTTGTGAAAAAATAAAATAGGCAGTCTGTTTTAGGTGGTACTATCAGAGACGACAACAAAAAAATAGGTAGTCTGAGAATTGGTAGCTAAACTGAAAAGTAGGGGGTCAATTTTAGACAGTAGTGTTGGAGATGCTCTAATCAGAACTATATTAGGAATTTGACGGTGGAAATATTTGTTTCTTAGAGATGGATTATCGATTCAAAGACCAATAATATGTATTTATTATTATTTTTACTGTTTATGAAAAAAATAAAAAAAAACAACGGAGTGGAGGAACACGTAGGGGAAAAATCAGACCAACCAAACCAAGTAACCCGTAACTGAACATGGACAGGGTCTTAGAGAAAACAAAACCAAAAACGAAACGAAAAGACGTGGAAACAAACTCACTGAAAACACGAAAACAAAAACAAAAACGACCCAACAACTCATCAAGACCCACCCTAAGAGGACAGAAGGGAAAAAAAACAAAAGATAAGCGAGGGCACTAGCGTTTGGATGTCCGGCGCCTGCAGTCCAGACACATCTCCCAGTCCCCAGCCAACCAAACCGTAGGCTGGCGACGTGGCCCACCAATGGGACCATCTTAACATCCCGCCTGAAATGGAAAACTAAAGGGAACCGAATCACTATCTACCCGTGTAACAGAGGGGGACAGCGTGCGCTCACGTCCGCGCCGCAATCCCCCGGCGCGTCCTGTCCGCCGGCCCCGGTGCACCCCCCTTCGCCAGCCCTCGCTGCGCCCCCTCTGCAGTCTAAGAAGGATACAAGGCAGCAGAAAGCGAGGAGGAGACACCAATGCGAGGCAGTAGAAAGCGAGGAACGAGATGCAACACCCGATCTACTTTTAAAACATCAAATACAACACTTGCAACGTACGACTGAAGACAGATAAAACATTTAAAGCATGCGTCTAAGAAAACACTTGAAAAAACATTTGAAAACAATTGCAACACATACGCAACATCCAGATAAAACGTTTGCAACATATGTGTGAAACATACGCAACATCCAAATAAACATAGTTATAACATACGTCTAAAAAACAGATGAAACCTTGGGAACAAATGTTTACATCATACGTATACAACCATTGCAACATATTCAACATCCTGATCTACTTTTCCAACATTTATACGAAACCCTTGCAACATACCTCTGAGACATATGAAACATTTAAAACATATGCTTGCAACATGTGTTTTTTAGCGCAAGCGCAATGACACCTTACTGCTTGGACGAGTGGAGCTCATTGTTGTGGAACTCGACACCAGCGCGGAGCTCGATACCACGGAGTGCTCGGAGGTCGCCGGCGGCACGGACCTCGGCAATAGCCTTGGTAGGTGGATGAAGCGCAGCCGCGACGAGAGGCGCGAGTATGGACGGGGGGCGCGCGGCTCAGGTGAGGGCGGCGCTGGCGAGCAGCGCAAGCAGAATCTGTCCTGCGACTGCGAGCGGGGGCGCACAATGCATAGCGACGTGAGCGATGTGTGCGAGTGAATGAGGATGAGCCACGAGGTCCGGACGCGAGCGACGCGGGCGAGTGGAAAAGGATGAGACAAGTTCGTACAGGAAGTCAAGAGATGGACATCCCAATCATATTATTATTGGAAGATAAAACACTGAGGCCTTGTTTAGATGCCAAATTTGGCAACCAAATTTTGCATAGTAAGTGTCCCGTCACACTGTAGCAATTTTGTTTTTATTTAGTAATAATTGTCCAAATATTGATTAATTAGGCTTAAAATATTCGTCTCGCAAAGTACAACAAAACTGTGCAATTAGTTTTTGATTTCATCTATATTTAGTACTCCATATATATGTCGACATTTTGATGTGATGGGGAATCTTCTTTTTACATAGTGAAATTTGGGAGAGAATTTGGATATCTAAACAAGGCCTGAAAGTACTCAGAAAAGACATAAATTTAGTTAAATTAAATTAAATTATTTTATTTAATCTAGATATATGGAGGCAGTGGTAAACTAGCGCCTTGTTTAGATGCCACCCAAATTTTAAGTTTTTTCATTCTCTCTCCATCACATCAATTTTTAGACACATTATGAAGCATTAAATGTTGATAAAAAATAATTAATTGCACAGTTTGATAGTAAATCACGAGACGAATCTTTTGAGCCTAATTAGTTTATGATTAGACATTAATTATCAAATACAAACGAATGTGCTACAGTATTCAGAGTTGAAAAAGTTTGTAATCTAAACGAGACCCTAGGTGGCGTCTTCGAGAAGGAACGGAATTTGGACCCGCAAAACTGCAGCAGCACTCCAGCCGCCCACTAGCCACAGTACCAGCGCAGGCAGCGCAGCGCCGGTAGAACATCCTGACCGACACGACGTCGTGGACGTGCTCCGGCGGTCCGGCCGCACGCTCCTGGGCTGGGCCCACACACACACATGGATACGCGACGCTCCAGCTCACACGCCATGCCACCCTCACCGTAGCAGAGACGGTCCGCCCGCCAGGCGCCAGGCCACATCATCTGCGCACGCTGCCAGCCAGGACGACGTGCCACGGCAGCACCAGCTGGACACGCACACGCCACCCGGGTCAAGCGAGGCAGCCAGCCAGCCATGCCCAGGCCCGGCTGCGGACCTTTTCTGCCTCCTCGACCGACCGACCTCACCACCTGCCGCTGCCGGCGCGGCGACGCAGGCAGAGTTTTGGCCGGCCATACTCTTAGGGCTTGTTTAGATTGCAAAAAAAATGAACTTGATGAATAGTACCACTTTCGTCTTATTTGACAAATATTATCCAATCGTGGACCAACTAGACTCAAAAGATTCATCTCGTGATTTCCAACTAAACTGTGTAATTAATTATTTTTTTTACCTACATTTAATACTCCATGCAAGCGGTTAAAAATTAATGTGATGGAGAGAGAGTGAAAAAATTTGGAATTTGGATGGCATCTAAACAAGCCCCTAGCCGATAGCCCAGCCCACAGGGCGTTGCGTTGCCGACTGAATTTGAATGGTTCTGCTGCTTCGATCTGCAGGAGGCTTTTTTTTTTCTTTTGCGCTGGCCGGCGGCCTGAATTTTCACACCTGAACGACAGCATCCATCCATCCATCCATCGTTGCGTACTTGCGTGCGTCATCGCGTCTCGTAAACGAGGTTTTACTCCTTCCAGACGGCCGTAATTTGGGTTCAGTTTACCCGTGTGGTTTTCACATTTAAGGGCTGTGACCGGTGGTCAAAGGATAGGATAGCAACATAACCTCCTCACGTATGATAAATAAATAAAGGGAAAAAGGCGAACATATAATTACTGAAACAGGGCAAAATTAGGTACTACTCTCTCCGCTCGAAATACAAGATACTAGTTGTCCAATCAGTTTCAGTATCAAACAATGCACTACAGGAAAACGCCTCTTTGCCGACTGCTTGCCCCGGTCGGCAAAGGCTTAAACCCAGTCGGCAAAGGCTTTGCCGACCGCAAAGCCACGTGGCAGTCGGCAAAGAGTAGTCGGCAAAGCCTGGGTCGGCAAAGGTGGCTTTGCCGACTGCCACGTGGCACACAGTCGGCAAAGGCTTTGCCAACTGCCACGCCAGCAGTCGGCAAAGCCACGTGGCGCCGTCAGCCCTGACGGCAGGCTTTGCCGACTGCTGGTTTCTCGGCAGTCGGCAAAGAATTTTTTTTCAAAAATTGTTTGCCGACTGGCCGCCATCTCGACAGTCGGCAAAGAAGAAAGAGAATTTTTTTTTTGAAATATTTTTTGCCGACTGCTTTTGTAGTTGCAGTCGGCAAAGAAAGATTTTTTTTTGAAATATTCTTTGCCGACTGCTTTCGTAGTTGCAGTCGGCAAAGAAAGAATTTTTTTGAAATATTCTTTGCCGACTGCTTTCGGAGTTGCAGTCGGCAAAGAAGGAAATTTTTTTTTGAAATATTCTTTGCCGACTGCTTTCGTAGTTGCAGTCGGCAAAGAAAGAATTTTTTTTTTGAAATATTCTTTGCCGACATATTTTTGCCAGGTCAATAACTGTAATAAGTAGATAGGTAATCGTACTGTTATCATGTACCTTGGACCAAATCATAGTAACTATATTCATTCATTTGATCTAATCCTTTAGCACAGTATTAGGCATAGGAGCACAGTACATCGACATATAACCATATATGATTATGTAACCTTAAGTTTTTTTTCCAAAATAGTACCTCTCTTTAGTTGACAAGCTGTATCAGTATTTAGAAACAAACCAACTTAAAATGCGTACATAGGCAGGAGGTTACCAATCTGATAGCAGACGACACCGCTGTCTTCATAGGGCATGTGGATCAGGAGCTGACATCATCATCATATAAACCTGCCAGAAATAATAATAGACTGAAGGACGTGATGTGTTAATCATCATAGCATGAATAAATTCTTAGAAGTCAGGGAGCACTGTATTTTGTTGCTTCCTAATCTATTAGCCACACAAAAGGTAATGCAGTTCCAAAACCTAATAGAACTCCCATAGAAATAACCCTTAATAAATATACTCTGAATAATTTATTTTGTGAAATAACCATTAATAAATGGCAATTCCGTATTGGGCAATAAGCTAGTTTGTCAGGACACATTTTAGGTCGTATGTGTGGCTGAAATAAATATAAATACTTCTCAAATACTGATTACCTCACCCCCTCTCCCATTCCTTTTTTATTTGCACCTATTTTCTTTGACTACAAAGGTTATGTTCATATGCTTGCAGAACTATAATCAAAGATCGAAGAATCCTAACGCTACCTCTTTTTTGTTATGTTGGTACAGAGCAGCAGGTAGCTTGCAATGACCTAATTGATCTCCATTTTGTCTTAAAAAGGTTAGCGGTATATCATAGTAAGCATGAGAAAAAGACGTAGTAGTACTTTTATACAGAAATCGAAGGGGGAGGGGGCCTAGGGACAAAGCTGACCCTAAAGAGTAGAACCATCATTGTTATATATATGTACAAACAGCACTTTCCTATTCTTAAAAAAAACATGTAAAGTCCAGTAAGTAGGTAAAGGTAAGAAATCAACATGAAAGGACAGCAGGTTCAACCAGGCCACACCCAACAAAACGGCAAGAAATAATAGAGAATCAATGTGCTATCATTGTAACAAGGGATAAGAAGGGCTTTCAAAGAAAGAAGTGTTGACGAACCAGGAAAATAACCTCACATCTAAATGATCGCTACAAATGGTATATAGTAACTCATGTATCGAGTTGACGTCATAGCGGACACAACTACTATCACCCTATAGGCTTTTTCCATATTGATTTTATGCATTTCCTATTTCCATGCCAAAGGTATGGTAAGCACTGCAATATACCATCAATCAGTTTGTTGGCAAAGGCGATAAACTTTGTTAATAAGCAAAATAGGATCGTTAGAATGCCAAAGACAGGAAATACGTGAATAGGAAGGTAAAGAAAAAGGGAAAAAATATGTACTCACCCAGAGGCAATGGCCTGTAGAAGGAGAATTTCTTGGCTGTGTCACTACCAAACACCAACCGGGCACTGCACCTGGAGGAGGAAAGCAATCAGTGTTTCCAGCTTGGAATGCAACAGTACCAAACCAAAATAACTTTACTGATTCAGGACATATCAGGATGGCTGTGATCTTTGATGTATGAAAGTAGAGGAACAGATAATTTGTAATGAGCAAAATAAAATTTCCACAAACAGAACTAAATGGCAAGAATGTATGAGTGGGAAGGAAAGTATTAAAAAGAAGCTCTGACCCAAACATATTGGTTGTAATGAGTGCACAGCTAATGCTCTAGGTACATATATTTGTCTCAGCGGATAAAACTTTGTATGATAGACTACAGGCCCTCGGATCTCAAAACTGCATATATACTGTCATTTGATCCACTTCTAATGTGAGCGCACGTTATGTCAGTTATCTATTAATGCTTTTGCTCATATTTCCAAGATTTCAGGTATACTAACCAAGAGGCACAGTCTATTCTTATCAATGCACAAGGAACAAAGCACTTGTTAGATGAAATGTGCAGGCAAAAACATTGCCACTTGTTAGGATAAGGAAATATATAAAGAAGGCATAGCAGGCTGCATAAATCAAAAGTGGCATTGCACTTCTTTGGAAAATAAGGCCAAGGTGTGAGTTGACTAAAAACAATATGACCAACAATTAATGGGAATTAGAAGTGACCACAGAAAAAAAAAATAATACACTGTCCATAGATTATTTGGGTCATCTCCCCTATGGCCAAGACTCAAGTTCCAACTTTGGAAGTGTATCAGGATGTGAACACATAGGAATGACTGGTATATCATAAAAAATAACAACAGATAAAGCATATACCTATCCTTGTAATTGCTGGGTTATATGTGATCACTAATCATGGTGCATCCGATTAGCTTGGCAAAGAAGGAAAAATTTACTATAGGTTTACCTTTGAAATAGGTAACAAAAGAATCCCATGGATAACGAAGTTTGCATTCTTGTTGGTAAGTTAGTCCCACTTTGGATGAACCCCTAAGAAAAAGGTTATCAACTAATCACTGCACCAGATGTTTAGGTTTTGGTACTGAACACCGGACTCTATTTCCCTGCAAGCATTCAAGAAACTGTTGTTGTAAACGAGACTATATGGAATAGAAAGAGAATATCAATAGTATTTAAGTCCGTGTCATTAGCAAGCCATCCAGTGCAGAGACAACTATTTAACGCCCACAACCTTCTACCAAGCAAAAAATCCAGCAATTAGAACCAAAAAAAGCTAATTGGAAGGGAAGAATGAAACACTCGTACTCTTATCCATGTGGCACATGGGTCCAACATGACAGTGAAACAAATCGAAGTGAATAAGCATATCAATATGACGAAATGTAAGAAGAAAATCAGCGTGAAATATAGATTCAATAGGTGTACCTTGTCCAACTGCAGTCCTGAACCTTCTGAATGGATAGCAAGAGAACTGGGACATAAGACTTGTAACTTCTCTTATTGCAGTCCGAAGACCTCTACCTTGTCCTAGTTGAGTGCGTAATGAACTGAACCGGACGCTAGATGCCGCAGAATCCATGGTAATAGTAACAAAAAAATAGGAACAAAAGGTATCATATTGGAGGCATAAATTTTTGAATCGATCACATAAAGGCAGACTATAGAGACACAATGCCCTTCACAGGTACTTGGACCTTGTTAGAAAGGAGTATAGAATATGACAGATGGGCCTTGGATAGAGGACTCAATTGTTGACAGTGAAACAATCAAATAATTTGCTGGTAAAGCATAACAACTGCGTAACAACGATATGTTTATTAGGAAATGCTAAATGTTTGGCGCATGAGCTGTGTTGGTAGGTACATTGCAAGAGGAAAATGTATTACTCAATCTGGTAGCATCCTAATGTTGGTAACAGAACCAAGTATTGTTAAGAAGAAGCCATGCATCTTTTTGTTGTCTAGAGAGCCTTGACAATAAGATAGGGACAGGTGGCATATGATTTCGGTGGTTGAATAAATAAAGAAAGGTGCGGCAGGGATTCTAAAAAAGAATTGGCCAGCGTTTGAAGAGGAGCAGGGCGGTCAGAAGGTCTGCAAATAATGTTGGGAGGTCTGCAAAGAACCTACACCGAGAGATCATCCAGTCTGTTCAAATTGGGTGGCCTCTTCTGCTGGGAGGTCTGCAAAAGAAATTATTATTATTAATAATAAATGCGTTGCACGAAATTTTAATTTGCAGCTGCGACTGAGATAATGGTTCATATAATAAGCAATAAGATAGCATTAAAAATTGAAGGCAATGCGTTAATTGGTACCAATAAAAATTGGAAACCGAATATCGGACGGCAGGAGGAACACAGGTACCTGTAGCAGGCAGCGATGGGAGACCGCCGCCGCCGAGGGCCGCCGCGGCAAGTTCCGCCAGCCCTAGGGCGCCACTGCCGGGGAGAGTCCGTGGGGATGGCCTGCGACGCCGCCGCTGTGGTGCGCGCCCGCGGGGACGACCGCCGACGGAGGGGCCAAACCCTATTCATGTGTTAGCTAGATCTGGGATGTTGCAGTCTGGGATGTTGCAGTCTCTAGACCTAGATTTTGGGTGTCTACAGGCCACAACGAGATCTATTCATGTGTTAGCTACTTGAAAAAAATTGGGGGCGGTGGCGAGCGGAGGAACCTTGAGCCGATGGCGAGTGACGCTGGCCGTAGAGGATCCTGGGAGTAGAGGCGACGGTGGAGGTGCTCGGCAGCGACACCGGCGGCAGAGGAGCTGCGGACGGGAGCGGAGGAGCCTGGGGGAGATGGCGACAGAGGACCGCCCGCCGGCCGCCAGGAGGATCCACGCCACCACCGCCAGGGCTAGGAGGATCCGCGCCACCATCGCCCGCTGCTGCTGCTGCTTCACCCGTCGGTTGCCGCTCTGCTCTGCCAACCACGATTGAGAGAGGGGGAAGGCGTGGGGGAGGGTGGCAGAGAGAGGGAGGCAGTGCAGGAGAGAGGGGGCGCCGCGGCGGCGGCGGAGAGAAGATGCGGTGCGGGTGCTGCCGTATGGGATAGGGTTTCGGGGCCTTGGTGAGAGCGGATGGCTTCCAGTGTTCCTGATGTTTCTTACTTGGGCTGGGGGGCTTTCGTGCGGGCTATGTGTATTGGGCTCCTGTCGGACCAGGTTTCCAGCCCAAAATCCAAATAAATCCAACAAATTAGAAATTTTATTCAGTGTGTAATATAAAAACCGATAGAATAATTATAATTTTTTTTTGTGCGTGTACAGTATTTTTCTGTGAGTTTTACGAACACCGACACAAAAATTGAAATTTTTCTGTGAATATCTAATTTTTTCGTGTGTGTATTGTCACGCACAGAAAAATCATATAATTATCCTGTGGGTTTTTATATTTTTCTATCGGGATATTTTGAAACCCACAGAATAATTGAAATTTTTCTGTGCGTATCAAAAAAAACCCAAAAAAAAATTAACAATAAATATCTCGAGTTTCTTTTTTATTTAATTATTTTTCTTTCCTACATACAGGTGTATATTTATTTATCTACTATTTCAAACAATTAACAATAAATAATATTTATATATTATATAAAAGGTCTAGGCCTAGGTTGTGTTTTCAGATAGCCTGTGCAAAAGGTCTATTATTTTTTTTCAAAAAATTATTTTTTTAATTTTTTTAAAAAATACTTTGCCGACTGCTCTGCTCCCTGGCAGTCGGCAAAGGTTATTTTTTATTTTTTTCTCAGAAATTCTTTGCCGACTGCCATCCTCCCTGGCAGTCGGCAAAGGCTCTTTGCCAACTGCCACTGATGGCAGTCGGCAAAGAATTAATTTTTTTTTTGATTTTCGATCCCAGTTTTTTTGTGTTGCCTTGCTATAGTAAGTACATGATATATTCCAAGTTTGGGGTCATTTTGATTTATTTTGCTATATTCCATTGATTTTTGTTGTTTCTTTGATTTTTTTCGGCAGCTCTAGATTTGAACTGCAGGTACATGAAATAATGGAATCCGGCGATTTAGAAAATGATATTCATGATGTTTGGAGCATGTTGAGGCCGTGTGCGGGGCCTCGCGTGAAATTTCGACCGTGTTGGTGTCGGAACACGCCGAGGCACGCGCGTGAAAAGTGTTTTTAAATTTTATAAAATCGAAACGGAGTCCGAAAATGACGAAACTTGACGACGTGTCTTGTCATCGCATGCGGAGGCTGTGGTAAAAATTTGAGGAAGTTTCGAGCAAGTGGCGACGTCGGGTGGCTAAAACCTGGACATCTCCACATGTGATAACAAGTTAGCCACCCGATGTTAGTCCAGGTTTTAGCCACTCGACGTCGCCACTTGCTCGAAACTTTCTCAAATTTTTACCACAGCCTCCGCATGCGATGGCAAGACACGTCGTCAAGTTTCGTTATTTTCGGACTCCGTTTCGATTTTATAAAATTTAAAAACACTTTTCACGGGCGTTCCTCGGCGTGTTCCGATACCAACACGGTCGAAATTTCATGCGAGGCCCCGCACACGGCCTCAACATGCTCCAAACATCATGAATATCATTTTCTAAATCGCCGGATTCCATTATTTCATGTATCTGCAGTTCAAATCTAGAGCTGTCGGAAAAAATCAAAGAAACAGCAAAAATCAATGGAATATAGCAAAATAAATCAAAATGACCTAAAACTTGGAATATATCATGTACTTATTGTAGCAAGGCAACACAAAAAAACTGGGATCGAAAATCGAAAAAAAAATTAATTCTTTGCCGACTGCCATCAGTGGCAGTTGGCAAAGAGCCTTTGCCGACTGCCAGGGAGGATGGCAGTCGGCAAAGCCTGCACCTTTGCCGACTGCTGACGGAGTGGCAGTCGGCAAAGGTGACGGTGTGGATGGCGTCACCCATGGCCTGCCTTTGCCGACTGCAATTATTTGCCAACTGCCTGGCAGTCGGCAAAGCCAGGCAGTTGGCAAATCCTGCTTTGCCGACTGCAGGAAATTCCAGTTGGCAAAGGGACCTCTTTGCCGAGTGTCGAAAAAAAACAGTTGGCAAAGAAAATTGCAGTCGGCAAAGAGCCAGTTTCCTGTACTGACGAGTCTGGCAAAACAGTAATTGCCCCTCACTAGTTAGTTAGTTAGTTATATGTTGTTACAATCTCTTCAATAGTTCTCCCAAAAATAATTCGTAAATCGATGAGTTCTTCAAGTGGCTAAAAAATTGCAAGCATGTTTGTTGGGTTCCTTCAATATTTTCTAAAATCTTGCTCCTAGATTAACGCCCTTTCACGTCTAGATCAACTGTGCCCTACTTCTTATTCTTCCTCCACGTCCTTTCATCTCAAGATCAGTATACCAATAAGCGCGCATAATTCTGCGCGTTTTGGTCGATTTTCCAAGTGTGGAAAGGTTGGGAATTGAAGATATATGTATAGGGAGTTATTGGAGAGCAGTTTTTTTCAATCTTGCTAAAAGATCAGGATTGGGAGTGGGTTTTGGAAACACTTGGAGATGCTCTTAACTTATTTAATTTTCTAGTAAGCTATACTTTAAAAAGCGATATGTACGATTTCGGCTACCAATTACAAAAGTTATTTTAGGCAAAATGAAGTTTTCTATTGCCTGCACGCGCAGGAAGATAGATTTCCACCTGCACAGCCCACCTAGCATCGCACAGGAGTCTTCTTCCTTGCGTCGACGACCTCGACTCGAACGTGCGCACGCCGGCTGCTCCTCACCCAGCCCGACTCTGGCTCGACTCCCTCTAGATCTCGCGACGAAGCCAACACCTCCCCACCGCCCACTGGCCTCGCCGCGGCCTCCATCTCCGGCGACCTCCTCTCGCCGAAACCCTAGGTGGCGTCTTTTTCCTCTTCGGCGTAGGACGGGTGGAGCGTGAGTGCGAATGGCGTGCGCGGACGTCGCGCGCCCACATCTCCGTCGCGCTGGGAAAAAAACAGTGCACATCGAACGGTCGGGGAGAGGACGGCGCGAATCGGACAGCTTCAACGGGTGTGCGCGCCGCGGCACCAGATCCTGCGCGTTTTTAAGTTAGCATTTAGGATATTTAAAAGCAGCCACGTATAGATAGAGTTAAAAAAAACTTCAATACATTATCTTTTATGACACAGAGAGTACCTCAACAGAGCTCTTATTTGAAAGACAGCTCCTAGTAGAGCAACTCACGCTCATCATATATTTGCTAAACAATAGTATTTATTTTATAAAGAATCACTCGAATGTTAGTATGCCAAATCCTTTGGAATGAACAAAGATGCCAAACCTAGCTTCTCATGATTTTAGTAGAACAATTTTATCCGTAGAGTTTATCCTAAATACTATAGTCATCATGGAATCGTTTTGACACGGAAGTAGAAAATAAATACTACCAAACAACTGATACTGATAAAATTACTGCTAGTCTGTCTGGGGAAAGATGAACCTTTGATTCTGATCCCGATCCTTGCACAAAAAGCTGTAATTTGACCGGTCAACCTCACGACCCCTTCTCCCGGTTGGGGGGGTTGGCTTTGGCTTCCTTCCGCCACGGTGCTACCTATATAAACCCACGTCCAAGCAAAGCCACGTCCACGTACATCCGCCAGCTTTTTCACCCCCCACAGGAATAGCACACCTAATCCAAGAACAAGCGCCTCGTCCTCCTCCTGCCGACGTACGTCTCCGTTGACCGGGCCGCCGGATCGAAGCGAGATGCTCCACGGCGTCAGGTTCCTGTGCTCCGCCGTCGCCGCCTTGGCCCGCCTCGCGCACGCGCTCATCATCCGCAGCAGCCTCCTCCGCCTCATGCCCCTCTGCTCCCCGACGTCCGCGCCATGGCAGCAGCCGGCGAGGGCGGCGGCGCCCTGCAAGAAGGCGCTGATGGCCCTCGATGACGCCAAGGACCCGCTGCAGGCGCTTTCGTCGTCGGCGCAGGCACCGGCGGTCGTCGTCGTTGTTCCGGCGCTCAAGCAGCAGCAGCAGACGGGCGAGAGAGTCGCGGAGACGAAGACGGCGGCTTCCAAGGCGGCGAGGGGAAGAAGGCCGCCCAGGCTGGCCATACCGGCGCCCATGGCCTGCGCTCCCGGGGTTGACCCGTTCGGCGCGGTGGCCGACCTGGAGGCAGAGGTGGCCACCGAGCTGGAAGTGCAGGGCGAGGGGTTCTGCCTGGCCAGCAGGAGAGGGGTCAGGCACGCCATGGAGGATGGCTATGGGGTCATCACTGATCACACCGTCCAAGGAGCCTCCCAATTGGTACGCACGTCTTATATTATCACCTCCATATTGCTAATTTGTTATGAAGCTCAATGCAACTATGTTCTGAGGATGGGGATACTAACCTACTACCTAGGTGTTCTAGATGGTGTGATTTTTTCCCAAATGAAAAAAATCAGGTAAGAATTTGGATTAATGCATGATGAACAATGAGACGGTGCGGAAATCTACATTTTATGGATAAATGTTCATAACTAGTGCTTAATTGCGCGATCATGTAAAAAAATCAAAATCACTTTTGAACCTCATAATAGACTTCATTGGCCTAGAGACATCAAACAAAATGCCTTTTTTTTTTGCGATGTGCTACATTGAGGAAGAAGACATCTCGCAATAAGCGAGAGAGGGAGAAGAATTGAAGTTGCCCATCAAATGAAATCGAACGGACCGAACAGATATGGTTACGTTGTTCAAATATGTTTGATGATGAATCATAATACCCACTCCTCCCAAATATTTTCTTGTACAAATTAAATGGATCGATAGATATGTATGTGAAACTAAGTACACTAAACTATATATGTATTGCTAAATAGGTAGAGTTACTAGCCTGTCTTTGAAAAAGCAAAATTAAATGCTTACAAACTATGATCTCCAAGTGAATTTGATCTTTGTGCAACCATTTTGGAATTGTAATACAGAAAAATACTCACATAAGTGCATACCACTCTATTATACTCCCTTTGTTCCGAATTATAAGATGTTTAAGCTTTTCTAGATATACAGTTAAAACCAAGTGGAATGGCATTATTTTTTTAAAAAAATCAGCATGGAATCTTAACTCTTAGCTTCTCACCGATAACCCTTTTGTATTCTTATTATGCAAGCAACGCACGTAGCTAGTACTCTGTAGTTGTTTAAGAAAGTATTGACGAAGCGAGAACCAGTCCATTGCTTAGCTGCGAAACTTCCAAAACCTAGAATGTATTTTTCCCCATCTCTCTCTCTCAAGCTAGAGAAGTTATGGGCACATGACTTTGTTGGTCAAAAGGCAGCAGGATTCCCCCTTTCAAAGAAAAAAAGGAAGCATTGTATTTAAGAACTGTACTAGCTATATCCAAGGCTGGACGAAAAACTCGAAGCTCGTTAACTCGCTCGACTCGTGGCTGGCTCGGCTCAGCTCGGCTCGGCTCATTATGATAACGAGCCGAGCCGAGCTAGGATTTTAGCTCGTTAGCTATAACGAGCCAACTCGAGCTGGCTCGTGAGCCGCTCGCGAGCCAAACGAGCCGTAGTTTTAGGGAAAAAGTCATCATAACTTATATTAGTTTTGTATTACTTCATGTCTTGCACTTCACAAATGGATGATATGTTAGCTCATATGAATATTTTATTCGATTTAAGGTTATTGAATATATTATTTTTATATTATTAATATTTTTAAGCTTTAGATAAATACAAATATTATATTTTGTGTATTTTTTATACCTGGCTCGTGAGCCTAACGAGCCAGCTCGAGCTCATAACGAGCCGAGCCGAGCTGACTTTCTGGCTCGTTAAGATAACGAGCCGAGCCGAGCTGGCTCGTTATCCTAACAAGCCAGAACGAGCCGAGCGAGCCGAGCCAGCTCGGCTCGTTATCCAGCCTTAGCTATATCCGTTCATTTATTTCGTCAAATATGTAAGATGAGTATATTCAACAGACAATCGTAAATTTGCGTCCTTGTTTTTCCTGTGCAGGCGTTCTACGGTGTGTACGACGGGCACGGTGGCCGGGCGGCCGTGGATTTCGTTGCCGACAAGCTGGGCAAGAACGTCGTCGCCGCACTCGCCGCCTCGACCACGGCGAGGCAGCACCAGCAGCAGGAGCCGGAGCTATCGCCGTCGTCGTCGTCCAAAACGAGTGCTGCAGTAGAAGATGAGGCGGGGCAGGAGCAGGTTGACGCGGTCGTGGCGGCGATCACAGCGGCCTACCTGACGACGGACCGCGAGTTCTTGACCCAGGTAGGCATCATCTACGTATCGCTTACCACGCGCATCATCAGATTCGTGTGTAGCCTATAGGAGTCGTAGCTTGCAAATTGCAATGCAAGAGCAGCAAGCAACTAGAGGCTTTTTTTTTTGTTTGACCGGGTCTGCTGTGCATGCACATCATTGTATTCATGGGTACGGCGGCGTGCATGGTTTGAACGGGTCAAGCCTTTCTTGCGTGTAGTTGCTGTTTTCAGCTGGACGTTGACCGTTCACGTCGCGATTCCGGCAGCCACGTGTACTCGTGTAGGTAGTGGCAGGTACCAACAGTTGGCTTAATCTGCTGCTAGGTTTTAAGTCAAGTGGTGGGCATGGTGTGCGTGTGTGACAGAGATCGATGAATGCATGGCTTGGCTTGGCAAAGCTGCTGCGTGTTGCTTCAGTGCCAGTGCCGTGTGGCTTCTGCTAGCTAGGATGGCATGTATGCACGAAGAGGGCGGCCGTCGGTAGTAGAGTAGTACTGTTCACATGCATTGACCAAATGACCAGGTCTAGGTCATGCATGCACCTCACCTGCCTGCCGTGCACCCTCGTCGGTACGGCACGGCTACGCGTTCTCAATTCTCATGACTCAAATCGGAAATTTCCCGGTTCATGTAAAGTACAGTACGTAGCTGATGAGAGTGGTTTTTCCCGCGTCATGGTGTTTGACAATCATATTATTCCTGCTTTCAACGTTAATGTTTTGTGCATTCGAAAAGTTTAGCTTCCTGCTTTTGTCCTAGGTGATTATATATGCTTATGCATAGTATTTAGTTCTTATGTTCTTTTTTGCAAGGAAATATAGTTGTTCTAGTTTATCCTATAACATCGGTCTTGTGTCTTAATCTACATAAATTTTATATATTGATGGTGCAAGTTAAACTAGTTTTAGTTAGGGTCCGTTTGGATGACCGGACCAGTTCTGATTCTTATTGGAATCGGAAGAAATGCTACCAAACACTAAATTCGTGAAACGATTTTGCCTCAGAATGTTTCAATCGTTCCCGTGCTGTTAGATTGGGGCCGGCGAGCGAAACTGATTGAGACTGGTTTCGCTAGATTCCACTTATAGTTTCTCCTATACGCCAGTAACGTTATTTTTCTCTAGTTATCCTTTTTAAGAACAATAAGTTAAAATGAGTTGCAATTAAGTTATTCCTTGCCCGCAGAATGTTTTGTATTTTTAGCATATTTTTATTTATATGATTCTTTATATAAAACATCTTTTTTGAATCAGAATTTAGCCTACCAGACAAATGATTTCATAAAAGTAATTCTGATCCATCACCTGAAAGATTTCTTAGGAGAATCTAGACCTGAAGTGTTTCTATGAGAATTTAACAAATCCTTATATTCGAACTAACAAAAAACAACGGACACAACTCTTTATCGGAGGAAGTACATTACTTGAAATTCTATCACAGTTTAATTTATCACTTCTGATATATTTTAGGTGCCTACTAATGTTTTGTTATTGTTCAGGTGACATATAATTTTGTCATTGTTTAGAATTAAAAATGTTATGGATTATATCTTGTAAATTAGTATTCTTTTAGTTGTATTTTTGATTGTGTAAAATTGTAGTTCGAAAATTTAGGCACGTGAAGTATAGCAACTGTCTTAAATTATTGCAAGAAAGCACTGTGAAGCGAATTTCACACACACGAGCAAATTCTGAACTTAGCTTGCACATGCATAGTCTTCCATGAATAGTAGCACTACTAGCAATTGCTAGTAGTAATGTAAATAAATCGAAGTTTAGCTATTGATAAATTTGCAACTGCTTCATTATATCACTATTACTATTACTAGTAATTTGCATTTGATAATTACTAATCGGCCGGTACTCCTGTGTCATGTGCATGTTTATGTGTAGGGTGTACGCGGTGGCGCATGCGCCGCGACGGCGCTGGTGAAGGACGGCGAGCTGTTCGTCGCCAACGTGGGCGACTGCCGTGCCGTCCTCGGCAGCCGCAGCGGCGTCGCGACCGCGCTGACCAGCGACCACACCGCCGCCCGCGAGGATGAGAGGCGCCGCATCGAGAGCTCGGTAAGTGGACAATTAATCATGCCTGCACTGCACCCAGTGGCAAAGCTAGACCAAATTAGAGGAGGTTGCACATGGCTTGTGGATGCATATAGATGTGTTATGGGAGTGCATATATGATGAAATTTTAATCAAATCTACTGTTTTTGTCATTTTTGGGGTGATCCGCTTGCAGAAGCTTCTATTTGCAGTCACCGAGGCAGTAGTACTGATGAGATTGCACACGTGCGTGTGGCGTGGCTTTGCAATGCAGGGAGGGTACGTGAGCTGCGGCAGCAGCGGCGTGTGGCGCGTGCAGGACTGCCTGGCCGTGTCGCGCGCGTTCGGCGACGCGTCCATGAAGGCCTGGGTCACCTGCGAGCCGGAGGTCTCGCGGCGCCGCCTCACCCCGGACTGCCGCTTCCTCGTCGTCGCGTCCGACGGCCTCTGGAACAAGGTGTCCTGCCAGGAGGCCGTCGACGTCGTCGTCTCCGCCGGCGCGGCGGGAACTGCATCCTCCGTGGGATCGTGCAAGGAGCTGGTCGCCTTGGCCAGGAACAGAGGGAGCCGGGACGACATCACCGTCATGCTCGTCGATCTGCAGCGATTCATTTCACAGTGACAGGACGCGGAGGCCATTTTATACATATCGATCAGCGAAAGAAAACATTCGTACGTGATCAAATGTTCTTTTTTATGTCGTCTTTTCCATTTTTTTCTTTCAGTTTTATTGTTGGATATTGTAGATGATTTTTCCAAGAGATTATATTGTACGTAGTAGTGTAGAGAGGGCTGCCTTCCGAAGAGATTTGAATTGAAACTCGTCGGAAAGTGCAGATGGAGATTAGCGCGACGTGTGAAATAGCAATGATGAGCCTTCGATGAGATGAATTACTATTGCTCTATTATTATTGCTAGCAAATATGTCCGTACGTCACATCTAAGAAGAAAAACTATCAATCATTTGTAGAAAACAAGAACCGGTATAATACATTATGATTTACCCTTTCTATAACCTTTTAAATCATTTTTAGGAGACTCCTTTTATATTAGATGCGGCTCTATCAAAATCCGTCTTTATAAGTGGTTTTTGAGCTAACCTTCTTCTTGAAATCAATTTTTAGAAGCGATTGTAAATTTAGAGGCGTTTCTTACATGTGACTGTAATTTTAGAGGTGGCCGGCAAACCAAACCACCAACAAAAATGATATTTTTAGAGACGGTTTGGCTCACCAGCTACATTTCTAGTGGCGGTTGGCAATTTACAGAGAAAAGGAAATAAAATGGGGAATATTGGTGGGGAAAATGGAACCTGAAATGGGAGATGTCAAAAATGAAACAAATCGATTAGGAACTTGTCAATAACAGTCTGGAATTGGTAATTAAAACTATGAAGAATGATGGACCATAAAGAATATTGATTTTGGAGTAAATGACCACCCACCATACAACAACTTTTATGGCCGTACCATATTAGTCCAACAAGTTAAAAGAACGTGTAAGGGCGTGTTTAGTTAAGGGGCTGTAAAGTTTTTAAGGTACTATAGCACATATATAACTATAGTAAATAGTATTCAATCATTGACTAATTAGGATTAAAAGATTCGTCTCGCAAAATATATGCAAACTATGCAATTAGTTATTTTTTTATCTCTATTTAATGCTCCATGCATATCTCCAAATATTCGATGGGATGAGGTGTAAAGTTTTTGGGTGAGAACTAAACATCACCTAAATAGACGTACAAACTTGTTGAATGCGGCGTCTATGGTCACATCACATCTATGCTATTCAGCCTGGTTTAGTTCTCAAAAAAATTTTGCCTTCACTCATCACATCGAATGTTTGGACACATGCATGGAGAACTAAACGTAGACGAAAAAAACTAATTGCACAGTTCTCGGAGAAATCGCAAGACGAATCTTTTAAGCCCAATTAGTCCATGAAAAAGCCTTAAGTGCTACAGTAACCACATGTACAAATGACGGATTAATTAGTATCATTAGATTTGTTTCGCAGTTTCCTGACAGGTTCTATAATTTGTTTTTTATTGTGACACCCAAAAATTTCCCATTCGCGAACTAAACGCAGCCATAGTGAGACCAGGGTGTGACTTGCACTCCGTGATAGCACGGTCAATATTGCACTGCAACGGCCAACAGGGTGTCTTGATGCGTTTCATTCGTGGTTTTATGACGATCTCTTAAAAGTGAATGCTTATCGCTGGCTGTGCATAAAAATCCCTACTACGCAAATAATTTTGCAAGATGGTGCACTTTTATTAACCTTGACGGTCGCAAAATCCAACTGTCTCGGTTAATGCCAATGATTAATGGAGGTGGGCATTTTTTATTTTCTGAGGCGGTCAACATATAACCGCCTCCGTAAATACATTTTTGGATCCAAAAATGCTAGCCCAACTCCGACCCAGGCAAAACCCAAATCTTTCCTTGTACCGGGCTGATATATAAGCCAGACACTTAGGGTTTCTCAGTCATTTCTCTCCCTCACTCCCGAGCCCCTCCCCACAGCGGTCGGTGTCCCTTTCTGCGTTCTCCTCGAGCCTGCCCCTCTTCGTCTCCCTCCCGACTCCCTCCATTCCCAGAGCCGGTGCCCCTCTCCCTCTCCCTCTGACTCCCTCCCTTCCCAGAGCCGGCGCCCCTCTCCCTCCCTCCCAAGCCCACCCTCTCCCTCCTTCCCCGAGCTCCTCCCTCGGCGACGGCAAAGTGCCCTCCTCCCCCGAGCCGCACCACCGGCGGAGCCACTCCCTGGGCGGAAGGATCCCGCAACCCCGACAGCGGCACCCTCCCCCGAGCTGCTTCACCGGCGGCGACACCCTCCTCCCCAGAGCTGCTCTACCATTAGGGACGTGCCCTCCTCCCCCAAGCTGCTCCACCGGCGCGCTGGCACGCCCTCCTACCCTGAGTTGTTCCCCCGGCGGCAGGTGCACCCTCCCCTCCCTCATCTCCTCCTCCGGCGATCGTGGTGGCTGGATCCGCTGTTGGCGGCCGGGTCCACGACCATGGTGGCTGGATCCGCGTCCGTGGTGGCCGGATCCGTGCCCGTGGTGGCCGGATCCGGTGAAGGTGCATCCGGATCAAGCAACCCTGGCGGCGGATCGAGCAACCCCGATGGTGGTGCACCCGGATTCAGCTGCCCGGCGGTGGCAGTGTGAGCCTAGATCCAGTCCCAGGCGGTTTGGGCTACAGGCTTTTTTTTCTTTAATTTATTTTTGGAGGCAGGCAAAGCAACCGCCTCCTTAATCTGTATAAACCGTGACCTTTCATTGGAGGCGGTTGCAATGCCTGCCTCCATTAAGATTTATGTAGTAGTGAATATCCACATCAATTGCCATGGTGGTAAAGTATGTTGCATGACATACATGTGACCGTGGACGACGAATGCATTCGAAAATAGTTGATGCACCTGTTCACACATTTTGTAACTTGTTGAGCCAAAGTGATACAACCATGCACACTTTTGTGTGGTGGGTGCAATTTACTCTATGATTTTGTGATTTTTGCCTACAATGCAAGACTTTTTGCCATTCCAGTTGGCATATATGCTAATATCCATAAAACAATAGATCAAAATGTTATATTTTGAATTCTTATAAACCAATTAGAAAAAAAGTCTCGACTTTCACAAAAAAAAAAGAAAAAACAAAGCACGGAATTGCAAGAAAAAAACAAATGAAAGAAAGACCATGCTACTGTATGTGAATGCTATAGCTAGAGATCGCCCCTTTTTTATCTGCCTTTTGTGGTGATCTAATTTTACTTCTCAAATTTTAAAGATAGGCATTCTACATATCATGCCTCAAAACCATTTAAGTTAGCTCCATGCCGGGTTAGGAGATGTGTTTCAAGGTGATTTCATAATTTTTATGGATATAAGAACTGATACATATTAACATATGCAATAAGGTTTTTCGTTTCTAAGCTTCTATAAAAATTATAAAGATCGAAGAGATGGATTGGGTCACGGAAAACTACTTACAAAATATTTACTTGTGAAAATATCTCTAGAAGCTTTCAAAATAATACTCATCCGTAGGGAAATGAGAAAATATTCAGAAAAAACCTAGAAACTTCCTAAACTATTCTAATTGATGTTCAAATACGTTTTAAAAATTTTCATGTGAAAATATAAGATGCAACATTAATAAAAGATATACTTTGTTTGGTTTTTATGAGAAAACCTATAAATGCAATCATGCTGATGCTGGTTGCATCTCATGTTTTTGTTGTCAAAAGTTTCCAACAGATGTTTAGACATTTATTAAAATGGTTTATGAAATTTATGGATTATTCTAGATATTTTCATATTTTCCTAGAGATAAATCTAGTTTTTGGAAGCTTTCAGAGCTACTTTCACAAGCTCTAAATATTTTATTTGGTTTTTAACGTAGAAACCTTATCAAGTATTTACTGGATTTTTTTAGCAATAAAACATAATGACCCCCTCCCCCTTCCATCATAAAACCCGCTTCTAACCTGGTGGGAAGTTAATTGAAACAATTTTAAGAGTTGAGGAGTCACAATGTCTGGCTTTGGATTTTGAGATGGATAATCAGACCAAACCGACAGTTCTAGAGATAACATGACCTTTTTCTTCCCGGTGAGTTACAAAGTAGGGCATTGATGGCATGTTTGGTTCGGTTCTTTCGAAATCTGTCTACCCATGTAGCAATATCAGACATCCACAATTGGTTACCTATGGTTGGATTGGATCTATTTGTCTAGCCTAGATAGCTTTCCATTAAAAACTGTTTAAAACAAGAATTTCCAAGTTATTAAGTTCCGTTTTTCCCAATAGTTTCCTTTTTGTTGTCAAATAATCTTATATCCATGTTCCTTTTTCTTGGGAACAATATGGGTAAAATAATTTTTTATAAGGTATTAGAACTTTCATATAAGATATAGACATAACTCCAGTAAAAATTTATATTACACTGAAGCTCATATATACTATGGATTATTTTAAAAGGTAAACTCCATATAGGGGTCTATCTGGATCCCTAAAATTTGTTTCTTGGATCCAAGTTACTTCTATTTGTAAATTTGGAATGAAAATATTTTAAAACAAATATCAAATTATATATACAATGCATTTTAAAAGTTTAAACTACGATGCCTAGAGAGAGGAGAGGGATGAATAGGCTAATCACTAATGCTTGACCCTGACTTTGTCATTTTTTTATTTTGAAGGATATTCATCATGAAACCTAAAACGAACACAATTGAATCTCTTCTCTACACCTAAAAGACCAAAACGTCATCGTCTACTCAGTGATACCAAGTCCCGATCCTTGCTGATATATCTGTGTCCGATACGAATCATCCTGCACTCAGAGCTCATGCGTTTGTGTCCTATCCGGTCCTAATATAAAGACCGGATCAGGTGTCCGCGTCCAATACGAAGTCCTTATAGCTCATGCATCCGTGTTTGAATATTGGAGATCCTCACAGTAGCAAAGATGTTGTGATTGTGTTTCTATAATCAATTCGATTCCCTTGGCCTATTTGAGAACGCCTAAGAAAAGTTTGCTTAGATATATGGAAAAAATAAATACTGTGTAAAGATCTGTATCATTCTGGTGGAATTCACGGACATTAGGCCTAGTCTTTTTTTTCTTCTTAGATAACTGCAGCAACGCGCGGGAATGGAATCCTTTTTAATTGTGTACATAGAGATCACAAATTTTCCTCCGCATTCTTATTTTAATTATTATGGTATCTCAGAACCGAATATACGTTTCACCGGTGTCCATGCTCTCATCAAGAGAACTACTCAAGATCAAATATCTAACTTCTTTTAATCTTTTAGAAATATTTAAAAAATGTGCACAATATTTCTTCCGGCATGTTAGTTTGCTTGCATGGAATACTCAACAAGGAGCCGGTCTCGCCAAAGCCAGGTCTGGCCAGGTTCGTGCCACCTCATCGCGTTTTAAAGTGCCCAAGGGTCGGCGTGGTAGAACTAGACGCCGATGCACGAGGATTGGCGTGGAATAACCTCATGCTGAGGTCTGGCAGGGACATGCCACGTTGGCACTGACTTGGCAAGCTTTGGCGTAACCTGACATAACACCAATACCAAGACCTCGGTGTTTTACCATTTAACGCTGAGCTTTGGTCCATTTTTTAAAAACGTTTTTAGAGGAATCTATTTGTAGAAATAGTTTTTAGAAAAGACTAAAATGCAAAATTTTCACCCCTTAGCTAATGATAATTACTGCATGCTTGGTGTTGCTACTGGTGGTGATATATAAGCCAAAGGCCCATGTCGATCCGAGTCAGCGACATAAGCAAATCCTTGGAAACTTATTACCTATACGCTATGGAATGATGTAACACCCTAAAATTTGCCTTTCTTCAAATAGAATTAAATTGATTTAATTATGTATTTTTGTGCACATTTAAACCTAGGGAAAATAGTAATTTTTTATCGAAATTAAAATTCATCGCAACATGTTTATGCATTCAAGCTAGTGCATTGAGGTTTTGTAGTGAGTGGTCTTTGCCAAAATTCAAAACAAATTTGAAATGGTTTTGCAAACTAGTTTTGTAATAAAAAAAGGAGTTTCTTTTATCTCTCCCTCTCTGCTCGGCCTAGAGCCCAGCGTGCAGCCCACCTTCCCCCCTCCTCCTGCGAGCCTGCTTTCCTCCTTGCGAGGCCCATTTGGGCGGGTAGCCCAAGCGCCAACCGCACGCGCCCTCCCTTCCTCTCTGGCCCTCACTGCCGATGCGGCCCCACGCTCTAGTCACTGACGCTCGGGACCTAGCCGTCAGCATCCTGCCACCCTTCTTCCTCCTGTGGCCGAGCCAAGCTTTGTTCGAAGGAAATCATCTGCCGTCTTCCTTCTTCGTCCGATTCGAATCGGCTTCGAATCCCTCCCCTTGCTTTCCTGGCGGCACCCTAGGGCTATAAATCCGAGCCCGCCGCTCCTCTCCACTTCCTTTGAGCCACATCGCACTGCCGCGGTCTCGGGTGCCCCGAGCCCTATATTGGAGGAATAAACTCAACTCAATTACATTGATCTGATGCGGGTGTTCTATAGAGAGTACATGGGGATACCAGGAGTTAGAAGAAACTGAAAAATAAAGAGACTACAACTCTTGATATGCTAACACCCCCTGCAGTTGGAATGCCGACACTAGCCTAGAGTGGAGACATTCAAACTGGAGCAAAACTCTGTAAAAATAGACGTAGGAAGATCCTTAGTGAAAACATCCGCATATTGGGAGGTGGATATGGCACATGTAAAACTCGGATTTCCCCTATAGAAACTTTGTCCCAGACAAAATGTAAATCAATCTCAGCATGTTTGGTGCGTTGATGTTGCACCGGATTAGTTGAGAGATAAATTGCGCTAATGTTATCACAAAACACCACTGAGGAACGGCGGGGACAGAAATGAAGCTCATGGAGTAATTGCGGGAGCCATGATATTTCAGCCACAACATTAGCGACTGCTCTATATTCGGCCTCGGCACTGGAACGAGACACCGTTTGCTGACGCTTTGAAGACCAAGAGACCAAATTGTCGCCCAAAAAGACAGTGTAACCCGAGGTGGAACGCCGAGTATCGGGACAACCAGCCCAGTCAACTCAATTACATTGATCTGATGTGGGTGTTTTATAGAGAGTACATGGGGATACTAGGAGATAGAAGAAACTAAAAATAAAGAGACTACAACTCTTGATATGCTAACACCCTAACCCTAGCTAACACCACCGCCGCCCCATCAATCTCCTTCACCGACGTTCTGCCGACGCCTTAAGACCGCCGCCGAGCTTCGCGTTGCGGTAGCACAGCGGCTGGTACCTCTCTCTCTCTCTCTCGTCTTGTAACGTGAGCACAAGCTCGTCGTTGAACTTGAGTAGCCAAATCATGTGCTGCGACGTCCTTGCACAACCACCATCATCGCAGAAACCCTCATCGACTTCGCGAGAACCCTAGCAACCTCACCGTGCCATTCTCTTGGCCATCCACGATTGAAATCGCCGCCTTAGAAAACTCCGGCGAGGTCAAGCTCATGCCGGCCATGGAGCTGCCGTCAGGACAACACCCCGATGACCCCATTTAACCTTGCCGTCCAAATCTGGATGAACAGCCCAGATCCCACATTGACTCCGGTCAATACCAGCCAACAAAGTCGGCCTCGGCACATTTTCAATAGAGACCCCTTGCTTTCCCCATATCCTACCCGCAGTCCGTCAACAGAGTCAAAATCTGATTTTTATTTATTTTTGTTCCAAAAATCAGATTCACTATTTACAGAATTGCCATCCAGAGCTTATTTTCTTCATACCTTCTCCGTTTTAGATTTGATTTTAGTGCTTTTCGTGTCCGTGTGATCATAGCAACATGTAGATTAGATTTGTAAGCTTTTCAAATTCTTTTTCTACTGATTGGTGTACTGTTCTTATTAGTTTATATTTGTTTGTTATGCATGTATGTATGGATGCTTTGTGTGGTGCTGTTTGATCTCGAGTAGATTGTGAGCTGTACGTTTGTGATCCGAGAGCAGCACTTTGAAGATCAAGACCAGAAGCAATACTCGGAAGAAGGCAAGTATAATATGAGGCTCCTTAACTCCTATTCACAATTAATGCAACCATAACCATGTGTCTAAATGAACCACCTACAATTTACTACCTTGTTATTGTCCACCTTAAATCCTTGTTTTCCTATGGGTTATGCATGTGGGTAGTTATGCTAAGCTTGCTCTACCATAATTAAAGATCTGTAATCTTGATTAATGATCTCTGCAATTGATATTAAAAGATACATTTTAGGAACATGGAACCAGGGGGTAGAGCATTGGGTTTTTATGGTGCTCTGGTTTCTCTCCGTAAGGACTTAATCTTTAAGCGGCAACCCAGGACTTACCGTACAACCTTGGGGAGTATATAGCTCTGGTCTTAGCTAAGTAACATGATCTATTCTAGTTCATGAGCAGCTTACCAAAAAGGGCAAAAGGGGTGTACCATGATGGGTATGAGTCTCATCCCTAAGGTGTGTATTGTGCCACAAGGATGAGTGCTGTTCTTGGAGATGGGGTCCATAACACTTGGGAGACGGAATCCTTAGCAGTTGCTACTTATTAGAATAACTTGGGAAAGGCTTGGTAGTGTACCCTGCCGCACTTCCTTCGTAGAGGTGATATGGGCCTTGGAAACCCTGGCATATGGGAATCATGACTCATGGGTAAAGTTGTACAACCTCTGTAGAGTGTTAATTAAATTATTATAATAACCGTGCTCTTAGTCATGAGCGGCCTAGATCCTTTCTGATTAGATAGTTACTTGGATGGTTTGGGTTATGATTAAAATTGCCGATATCTCTAATCATTCACATTTGTCAGCCTAAGCATTTCTTAGTTACTCAGACTTAATAAAATAAAATGTGACCAACTAAAAGTGCTTACCACAGTTTAGCCGTGTCAAGCCTTTGAGCCTACATCACCTCATGTTATGCTTGCTAAGCGGTAGTTGCTTAATTATGCTTGTTTTATTTCAATAGTTTGGCAAAATCCTAGATGGGTACCAGATGAAGGTCCTTCTGTGGAGTTTTTCAAGAGGTGTTAGGCTTGTGATCAACGAGTTGATGATTTCTGTGGTGTTGGAGGCTTCTCCATAAGGTTAGAGATTAGTATATTATGTGATGTAAGACTGTGTCTTTTGTAATGAATATCTATACGCTATGTAATAAAAGCATTGTCTTTGATATTACCCCTCCATTTGTAACTATATGTGTGAATTTACTTTCTGGGCACACATATGGTATGTACCTGGTTTTGTCCTTAGAACTGGGTGCTATAAAGTGGTATCAAAGACACAAGCCTAGTTAGAAAATGGTCATTTAAGGTTTATAACTTACTATGAAATCCTTGTTCTATAAACCTTGCTATCTTCTTCTATACTATATTCCTACCCTTGTTATTCATCTCCTCCTTGTTACTTGTTTCAAATCTTGTTCTTGCCTTCACTCCTTGCTTTGATATGCTTTTAGAACTATCTCCTATCACATTCTTGCACAACATCAAGATGGATCCTTAGAGTTTGGTATCGTGAGTAGAGTCAATGAGTCCCAATGCTTGAATTGTGAACCTTTAATGTTTGAATGATTGTCTTAATCCTTATGCTTGTTTTGGATTTTGGATCTTTTGAAATGATTGCAATGATTTTGTGGATTATTTTCACAATTTCACTTACATATAGTGTTAAGGCATAAGGATTAATGATTAGATAGTTGGGTTGGATTTTTCTCGTCTTTGCGCATGCTGTTTTTCTGAGCAGTCTGTGTTAATCGGGTTAGATCTCCGAATATGGACGTCCAAAAGTCATGAAAGTTTTATGGATGAAAATAAACTTCTGTATCTTTCATATGCCACTGTAATCACCTTTGTATCTGTTATTCTTTGGGAGTTATGACCTTTGCAAGTTGAAGTTTCTGCACTGTGTGGGAGTCTGAACAGTTTCGGTTGTGTCCTGTTTTGGACTAACTTCACCTCCAAATCTGGGACAGTGTTCTATACGAAAGTTGTAGGGAATTTCATAAGCTTTCCAGCCATATAAGGCCCATCTTCATATGATTTCTGGAACTCGAGATATATGACTGTTTTTCTGAACTGTTGTTGTTAGTTCTCGTCCAGAAAATATCAGATATTGATTGTTTTATCAAGTAAACGACTTCAGGATCATGAATTTCTACTAATACTTGTGCTACATGTTGCAAACAGATGGTTGCTATTAGGAGAAATGCTTCAAGTGGCGCCAGAAGGAATACCCCCAATGCTAATCCACCACCACCAAATCCTCCATCTATAGAGCAAGCTTTGATGATACAGACTCAACTCTTATAGACCATTGCTCAGAATGTGTACAACAACTGGCATCAAGCATCACCTTAGGACAAGTGTGGTGAATTTATGGAGGGACACCCGCTGACATTCTCTCATGCAAGCAACCCACTAGAAGCTGATGATTGGCTTAGAGCTGTGGAGCAACAACTTAACATAGCCCAATGCGATGACAAGGAGAAGGTGCTTTTTGCTTCAGGTCAACTTCAAGGAGCTGCTTTGGATTGGTGGGAATCATTCCAATTAGGGCAACATGATGCAAATCAGATTAGTTGGGATGAATTCAAGACTGCTTTTAGATCTTACCATGTTCCTGCTGGAGTGGTGACGATCAAGAAAAGGAGTTCCGCAACTTGAAGCAAGGCTCCATGTCGGTGTGTGAGTATTGTGACAAATTCACTCAGCTATCACGCTATGCTCCAGGAGAGGTGGATAATGATGCTAAGAAACAAGAGCGCTTTCTAGAAGGACTGAATGATGGACTTCAACTGCAGTTGATGACCGTTGTATATGCCGACTTCCAAATATTGGTGGATAGGGCCATTGTGATCGAGAACAAGCGTTGGGAGATGGAAGAGAAGAAAATAAGAATTCAAAGCCAATCCACAGGTAGCAACACATGCCCCGTTACACTCCCCAGCAAAAGTTCCAGCAGAGGTACCAAGAACCAACTGGTCAGCATGGTACCAGCAAGAGCAGCGATTTCAATGAATTTTGTTGGAAATGTAGAAATAATATGTATTTCTGCCGCCTCCTACGGAGCAGACATGTTTGTCTCCAGTGCATGCTTGTGTTGCATCTTTTATATGCATAGAAAAAGCATGAATAAAAAGGAGATAAAATAAGATTCTCTAGAGAATATGGCTAAGAAAATACTAATGCTTGGTCTTAATTATACATTTGTATGAAGTATTATTTTTTTTAGGTAGTGTGCCAGGTTCGGATTCTTCTAAATTTTGTAGGATGGCCTAGTGCACGGAAGATGTAGTGGGATGATGTGAAAACAGCCAGCGTTGCCTCACACTTGGGAAATTACAATCATTCCAATACCTTTGTTGCCCAAGCTGCTAAGGACCCCAACGTGACGCTGTAGAATTATCTCTGTGCAAGGACCTGGCCCGGTCACTAGCTGGGCATGACCGGAGTTCATACGTACGTGCTGCCATTGTTTTGGTTGCATTTTGCTTGGGTTGGGTCAAAGTAACGTTGGGTTGGGTTGGGTTGGGTTGGGCAGTGCCTTTTTTTTTCAAGAACAGTGATGTAAATTTTCTTCAGTGATTTGTCGCAACATGCATGCATATTCCAAAACAATGGAATCAAGGTATTAAAACTGAATGTGCCGCCCCTGATGAACAGCCGAGACAACCAGAAATGGATGAAAAAACTGCTGCCTCTATTTTCTATGACGACCACCAGGAAAAACACAGCCTCTGTTGAATAAGCAATTGGCTTCTCATAGTTCTAAACTCGCAATCACCATGGTATGGTTGTTCTATGTTTGTGCCTTTTCTAGTAAGTATGAGTGGAATTATTGAACTGCGGTTGCTTGCTATTCTTGAATGAATGATCGAATTGAATCACGTCTAGTGACTACTAATGCACAACTCTTTCACCCTGTTCCAGTCTTCTTCTGGTGGGTAGATGGTGGCTTTCATTATTAATTGAACTGATTTTGCCAGTTAGAGTATGCCTAATAATAATAAAATCCACTGCTACCTGTACATATATTTATAGGTTATTTTTATAGTAGTTGGCTACTAGGACATATTTCATTATTAATACATGATCTACTTTCTTCTCTCAAAAAATTTATAAGAGCTTATGTGTCAGCTAGATGTAAACTTACAGTCTACTTCTCTCTCTTTTCCTCTCTCTCTTTAAAGCTCACTTATGTCACTTTATTATAATTGCTCTTAGGCATTACACCGTCATGAGTTAGACAACCATGTTGATACATTGTAATGGTAGCACGCATGTTTTCTTGTGTTGGACATGGGTACCTTTTGTATCCACTTCAACAAATATTGAAATAATGTCAAAAAAACAAATATTAAAATACATATTTGAGACTTCAAAATTCAAATGAAAAGAGTTCAAACTGAAAAGCTTTAGATCTCTGTGATACTACAACTTTGAGTTAGGTGGTTCCTCCATCCTAGTTCATTTGAAAAATTTAAAAAAAAATGAATTTCAAGTTTGAGAACTTTAAATAAAATTTTTGATCTTTCAATGATTTCAAATAAAAAATTTGTTAACTACAAAGTTGTAGATCTCTTCGATTACTACAACTTTGATACGAAGGTTGTATTATCCAACTTGAAATTTCAAAAAGTTATGAAGTTTACTGTGGTGCACCTATTTTTAGAGGAGGCTCAAATTACTAACCGCCTACATAAATCCATTTTTAAAGGCGGCTAGAGGGTCTATCTGCTCTAAAATAGACATTTTAGAGGAATTCAACTTTCCAACCATCTCTAAATTAAAATACCGGCATTTCTAAAAGTAGCTTGGCTTTTCAGCCCCTAAAAATTGTTTTCTAGATGCAGCCGGCTCAGAAACCATTAAGCAGTTATTGATTGAGCCATCTCTATGTAAAAATGGAGCTAAAAATCATTTCTGAAGTAGGGATGTACTAATAATCTGGCTGCCAGAAAATCTATTCCTTCTAATATAAACAATATATTTTATGAGTATCTAAGGCCCGTTTAGCAGAGCTCCACCAACTTCAGATTCACGAAAAACAGATCTAGATTCACTTTTGTCACACCCGGTTTTAAGGACAAAACCAGACATACACCATATGTGAAATAAAGTAATCAAATCTCACATATAGCCACAGATAAGTGTAATATCAAGAAACAAATGCTTAATAAACATATTGCAATAGTATAAGATATAACCTTAGAGAGCAACACAGCGGAAAGACAACTCCGAACACCGGGTGTAGACTTCACTCCAGGAACAAACTAACTGGTTGATCACAAGCCTAACAATTCCAGAATCTAACAGTCTGGTACCCTTCCTGGGATGTGGGAAATAGCAAGAGTGAGTCCATGTCGAACTCAGCAAATATATCATGGGGTTTATGAGGCTCAAAAGATTTGACACAGGTTTACTGCAATAGCTTTTAGTGAGTCATCTTTTAGCAATTGAGTAGCAACAAGTTTAACATAAGCCCAAATAACCTCATGATCATGTAAACGAGAATAATGTATAGCAAGAAACAATAATCATTAGTGAGCATCAATATCATTAGAATTCATCGTTTATTCTGTAAGGGTCCAAGGCCACTCGTGACCGTGAGCACGGCTGTTATAACAGTTTTACACTCTACAGAGGTTGTACACTTTCACTGTGAGTCGTGATTTACCCTTTCGCCCGAGGTAGCTAATCTCTTGACCCACTTCCAAGGAAGGTCGGCAGGGTTCACTATGAAGTCTTTCAAAGGTTCGTCTAACAAGTTAGGGCCATTAGATTCACTCGGCAAACAGATGTAGAGCCCCCCTTCCAAATGGCACAATGACGCGCAGCCTATACACATAAGGACAGAGGCCGCACTATACCCGATTCGTCAAGCCGTTCTTACGCCATGAAGGTTACCACTAACAAGCTAGAAAAGGTCCTCATACTTGACTAAAGCCAGAGCCATATAGCCCTCACAGTTGTACTGTAAGTCCCGGATGTTCGCTTACAGATAAGTCCTTAAGGAGAGAAACTAGAGCACCAAAAATACCCCATGCTCTAGCCCCCTTGAGCCATGTTGCTATAAAGCATATTTTAAACGTTTATTGCATATACCATTAGTCAAGTTACAGATCATGGTTATTTATCTTGAGCACTAGCATAAATACTACCTAATGCAATGTCCCATGGGTGTCAAGGTACAAGATACAAAAGCTAGGATATCCTTAGTGGTAACAAGGTAGACACATGCATATGAATTAAGTATATTAAAGGTGAATAGGAAACAAGGAAGATCCCATGCTATACTTGCCTTAAATCAAGATTCTTTCTCTGATCCAAATCTTCAATTAATAGCTTCTTGAATCACCACGTAAATCTCACCGACTGGACTTGATCAATAAATCACCACACACACATCGAGCAATCATACACGAAGCAAACAATAGAACTAAATTAGAACAGTACACCAAACATATGAAACAACGCATGAAAAGGTTTTAAAGATGTTCGACACATTGCTATGAACACACAGACGCGAGAAGCATGCTAATCGGAGCTATGATGAATAAGAAATGACCACCGTAAGATTCACTCTATACGAGAAAAAGAAAACTACAGGCTCATTGATTTTAATAATTATATAAAATATGTATAAGATACTTTAGAGAAATACCTAAATTGAATTAAGTTAAATTATATTTTGACTAAAAAAAACAAGATAAAACTAATCATATTCTATTAATAAAGGATCGAGATGGAAAACCTATGTTGCTCTTAATTGAAAAACTAATTGCATATAGATTAATATTTTATTTGAGCGCATAAATTAAAACATGATAAACAATAATACTATTGAGAGTTTTTATATTATAAAGGAAACAACTATGAGCTTGATTAATTTTAATTAAGGAAAATCATGTGGAACCTACTAATTCAGATTAGTCAAATTATATTTTAATATTAGAAACAAGTTAAAACTAGTTATATTTCATTTATGAAAATGTCTCATATTATTTAATCAATAATCATATTTTAAATATAAACATGCATGTATCATTTTAATCAAAGTAAACTTTAACTTTTCAAATAGAAAATACAATAAAATTTGAGAACATCTATTCAAATTATACATGATGCGTGTTGGAGCTGATCATATTTTATTCATACATAATTTGATATCGTTTATGCCAGTTAAACTTTAACTTTGCAAAAGAAAAGAACACGTGAGAACAACTATTAGAATTATATGTGATACGTGCTTGGGCTAGAAAATTATAATTTAAAAACACATTTATGTTAACAATTAATCATATCATATTAACTTTTACATATAAAATATCAAATACAGCACTTATATTGTTTTTAATTTTAAAACTACTGACATCCATATTAATCAAACTAATATTTAAATTATAAGATTCGGAGATATTTGACATGATAAATATGGTCGCTAACATGCATAGGATCACCACAGAAAGAACTACAACTGGATGGAACGGTCATGCAGGGTTAGCTTTTGTGTAAAGAAATTAAAGATCCTAGACTGGTTTGCAAGGCTGATAAGATGACAAAGAGTAAACAGTGAACTTGCTAAATGATCGTAGCATGACTTGTACAGAACTGATTAAATGAAAGGAGGTGCAGGTATGTCCCAGTCACAAATAATAGTAAAAGGATATATAATAGATATGAACCTGGACACAAAGAAAATAGAATACGTTGGCTTCCTCGTAGCCGACGTGATGATAGCAGACTGTGTGACGGTCATTATTCATGGTGAGCAGAGGCAGTGACGGAGCGTGATGCAAAGTCAAGGGGGGCCAAATCCCAATTGCTCGAGCTCATGAAGCTAATTTGCGATGACATGCCGAGCGAGGTCCTACAATGCCTCACTACTGCACTGTAAGCGCAGAAACTAATAGCCTGTTTGGTTGCCTGTTTTTGGGTGGCCCTGCATCTCGAGATGCTAGTGAAGCTTGTTTGGATGCCTGTACCATGTCCTGAGCCAGGCTCTCGTGGTGCAAAAGCACGCAGCCGGCCAGGCTCCCGGGAAACGAAAATGAGATTCGTTTCCTCAGGGCCAGGTTCGCGGGGTGCATGTTCCGTGGCCGACGCTGCTCTCCCAGTGTGCGTGAGATGGTTGACACGGCAACCAAACAGCTTCACTGCGTATCCATGCGCTGCAGACACAGGCAAGCAAACAGCATCGTGCTGCATGGCCGGGGCCTGGCCAGCGGCAGCCTGGCTCCCTGATGCAGTGCAGGCCCGACGGAGAAGGAAACCAAACAGGCTATAACTAGACGTCGTCATGCATGCTTGAGGCATCAACAAAATTAATTAGTTGCATAAGCATCTCTGGTTAGCAGAAAGTTCTCAAGAAAGTATGATGGCGTGAAGCATCTCGATCTACATGCATCTGGGTCAAATCAGAGAGAGAAAAAAAGAAGAATCAACAAAAAAAAAGATTACCAGGCTCAAGCTGCAGCCCCGTAGCAAGCCTGTACGTGCATGCTGTTCTTCCTGGGCTCCGGGTGACGTTGCCCCCTAGCAAGTGCCGCCGACGGCGACAAGAAGAGAGAAAATTCTATTTTACTACACGAGAGATTTCCCAAACTAGGGGCTCCTCTACGGTAGTTTTTGGTGTGCTTTGCCCATGGGGTAGCCACGTATATATAGGGAGGAAAACTCTCCACCTCCATGTCAACTAGCGATATGGTGCTAATTGACGTTGCACCACCCACCTCCGCTAATAGGCCTAAGTAATCATTTAGGCCCATTAGTAAATAAATGTATGGGCCTTTGAGATTTATTAGGATTATTGCACATGGGCTTTGAGCGTTGGAAAAAAATGAGAGATTTATTATTTTTGGAATTAATTATTTTCATGGATAAAATAATTCCAGCAAAGTCCAGAATTATTATTTAAGCCGCGAAAAATACTCTAAAAACTCCGAAAATTTAGGGAAATTTTCCAGAGACATTATGGAACATGTGGAACCCAAATAAAGTATTTGGAGCTCATGATAAGATATTTTGGAGCATCTAAAAATTAGACTATGCTCACAGACAAGTGGAAACAAGCTACAGAAAAAGTCGGAAAAATTCCCGAGAAGTTTGTAGAGGTTGATTGATGGATGAGAAACAAGGAATTTAATTGTAGAAAAATGATATATGTATATCGGAGAAGGAAAATCCACCTAAACACATTTTGAAAGAACAACTTGAATTCATTTTTGATCTTTGGTCAAAACCAAGCAATACAAAAACACAAATGCATCAGCATGAATGCATCAACAAGTTGCTAAACCTTATGATAAATTTTAATTTAGTAAAAAATATTATTTCCCTATGTTTTCATGAGCACTAGAATGCAAAATTAAATTACTTTGCATCTATTTTGAAAAGAGCAAATTTTAGGGTGTTACAATTCTACCCCCCTTAAGATGAATCTCGTCCTCGAGATTCGGAGGATGGTGGTCAAAGAGATAAAAACTTTGACTATAGATCTTCTTCACTTGATTCTAGAAGCCTCATCCTCTCAGTGTCACTCCAATGTTTCAACATACTTTGATCATCTTACTCCGAGTAGCTTGCTCAACTATTTCCAAGACATCGACGGGTACTTCGAATAACTCTTAGTCCATGGTGTCGTCCGAATCTTCTCAGCATAACTCTCCATTACTAAAGACATCGACAACGACTTTTACTACTCCAAGCGAGAACACTTTTACTACGCCTAATGGAGATAAAATCAATGTGGATGTAGCAATGCAGAAGCAACCAACTGCGGTGGTGAATCAGATTGAAGATACTATTAAGGAGAATTCAGTGATTGAGGAATTTCCGGATGTCTTCCCTGATGAATTGCCAGGTATGCCACCTGACCGAGACATTGAATTTCTTATTGAATTATTACCTGGAACTGCACCTATAGCCAAACGACCATATAGGATGGGAGTAGATGAATTAGAAGAACTTAAGAAACAAATTAAAGAATTACAAGAAAAAGGTTTTATTCGACCTAGTTCATCACCTTGGGGAGCACCAGTCATTTTTGTTGATAAGAAAGATGGTGGTCAGAGGATGTGTGTTGATTATCGGTCACTAAATGAAGTAACTATCAAGAATAAGTATCCTTTGCCCCGGATTGATGACTTGTTTGATCAGTTGAGAGGTGCTTGTGTGTTTTCTAAGATTGATTTACGTTCTGGATATCATCAGTTGAAGATTCGTGCCTCTGATATTCCAAAGACAGCTTTTACTACAAGGTATGGATTGTATGAGTATACTGTTATGTCGTTTGGATTGACCAATGCACCTGCATACTTTATGTACATGATGAATAAGGTGTTCATGGAATATTTGGATAAGTTTGTGGTGGTATTTATCGATGATATACTGGTATTTTCCAAGACAGATGTAGAGCATACTGAACATTTGAGGTTGGTATTGCAGAAGCTTAGAGAGCATAAACTGTATGCGAAGCGAAGTAAATGTGAGTTTTGGTTGAAGGAAGTTTCTTTTCTTGGTCATATTGTTTCTAATGGAGGTATATCAGTGGATCCAGGCAAGGTGAAGGATGTACTGAATTGGAAACCACCTACTGATGTTAGTGAGATTCGCAGTTTCTTGGGTTTAGCTGGATATTATAGACGGTTCATTGAAGGGTTTTCTAAACTTGCTAAACCTATGACATCTCTGTTAGAAAAGAATGCCAAATTTGTGTGGTCTGATAAATGTCAAGCTAGTTTTGAAGAGTTGAAGAAGAGGTTGACTACAGCGCCTGTTTTGGTTTTACCAGATTTGAGTAAGAAGTTTTCCATTTATTGTGATGCTTCTCGTCAAGGTTTGGGATGTGTTCTTATGCAAGAAGGCAGAGTTGTGGCTTATGCATCTAGGCAGTTGAGAAAGCATGAGTTGAATTATCCTACACATGATTTGGAGTTAGCAGCTGTTGTTCATGCTTTAAAGATTTGGAGACATTATTTGATTGGACATAAGAGTGATATATACACTGATCATAAGAGTTTGAAGTATATTTTCACTCAGTCAGATCTGAATTTGAGGCAACGCAGATGGTTAGAGTTGATTAAAGATTATGATATTGAGATACACTATCATCCTGGTAAGGCTAATGTAGTAGCTGATGCTCTTAGTAGGAAGAGTTATGCCAATGAGATAAGAACATTGTCTATGACTAGTGAGTTATGTGCTGAATTTGAATATTTGAACTTGGGAATTGTTACTAATGCAATGGAATTAGTGATAGAGCCTACTTTAGAGCAAGAGATCTATAAGGGTCAATTGAAGGATGAGAAACTAAAGAAGATAGCGGAGGATATAGTGATTGGTAAGTCACCAGGCTTTAGAATGGATGATAATGGAATTTTGTGGTTTAGAAAGAGGCTGTGTGTACCTGAGGATCAAGCTATTAGACAGGCAATTCTTCGTGAAGCTCATGAGTCAGCTTATTCTATTCATCCTGGTAGTACTAAGATGTATTTGGATCTTAAACAGAAATATTGGTGGGTTGGGTTAAAGCGAGATGTGGCTGAGTATGTGGCATTGTGTGATACTTGTCAGAGGGTGAAAGCAGAGCATCAGAGACCTGCTGGATTGTTGCAACCAATGAAGATTCCTGAATGGAAGTGGGAGGAAGTTGGTATGGACTTTATAGTGGGGTTACCGCGTACTCAGAGAGGTTATGATTCTATTTGGGTGATAGTGGATAGGTTGACTAAGGTTGCTCATTTTATACCAGTTAAGACCACATACCATGGACCAAAATTGGCAGAGTTGTATATGGAGAAGGTAGTATGTTTGCATGGGGTTCCAAAGAAGATTGTATCTGATCGAGGATCGCAGTTTACGTCGCACTTTTGGCAAGCTGTGCATGAATCTTTAGGAACTAAATTGAACTTTAGTACAGCATATCATCCACAGACAGATGGACAGACTGAAAGGACCAACCAGGTATTAGAGGATATGTTGAGAGCCTGTGCATTGCAATATGGGACTAGTTGGGATAAGAGTTTGCCTTATGCAGAATTTTCTTACAATAATAGTTATCAACAGAGTCTTAAGATGGCACCGTTTGAAGCTTTGTATGGACGTAAGTGTAGAACTCCATTGTTTTGGGATCAGACAGGTGAATCTCAGGTGTTTGGTACAGATGTTCTTAGAAACGCAGAAGATCAAGTGCGAGTGATTCGTGAGAATTTGAGAGTGGCACAGTCTCGTCAGAAGAGTTATGCTGATAATAGGAGAAGAGATCTAGTTTTTGAAGTAGGAGATTATGTTTATTTGAAGGTGTCACCTATGAGAAGTGTGAAGAGATTTAACATGAAAGGTAAACTAGCACCAAGGTATGTTGGACCATTTAAAGTTATTGCTAGACGTGGGGAAGTTGCTTACCAATTAGAGTTGCCTGAGAATTTATCTGGGGTGCATGATGTGTTTCATGTTTCACAACTTAAGAAGTGTTTGAGGGTGCCTGAGGAGCAGATACCTTTGGAAGAATTGACTGTTAAGGAGGATCTTACATATGAAGAGATTCCGATTAAGATTTTGGAGACTGCGGAGCGAGTTACTAGAAGTCGGGTTATTAAGATGTGTAAAGTACAGTGGAATCGATATTCAGAGGCAGAGGCAACTTGGGAAAGAGAGGATGAATTGAGGAAATCATATCCGCAGTTGTTTGAGTAAGCAATCCAATCTCGAGGATGAGATTCTTTTAAGGGGGGTAGAATTTGTAACACCCAAATTTTAGAGATAACAAAATTGAAATAGTTTAGATAATAAATAATGGCCACTTTAAAATAATACTAAAATAAGTTTGATGTTGCATTCATGCTGTTGCATTTATTTTCATTGTGTGGTGTGGATTTGATTTATTTTATTTTGGAATTAGAATGTATTTGAAATATTTTTGAAAGCAAGTAAATAAAAAAAAAGAGAAAGCTTACCTGCTGCTGACAGCCCAGTTCGGCCGAGCCAGCCCAGTTCGCGACGGCCTGTTTTTTTTGCGCCGGACCGGCCCAGCGTCACCGCCCGCGCGGCCCAAGTCGGCCCAGTGCCGAAGCAGCCGCCTTCCTCTCTTATGAGCCGCTGACCGATGGACCCCACCTGTCGGTTTTCTTCCTCCTCCAGCCGTAACCGAGAAGGACTCGACATCGTTCGTTCAACCGACTTCGATCGCGAATCTTCGGTTTCCTAGCAAGATAGGGGATGTGGTCTTATAAAAGGGTAGCCGGGTACCTCTAGTTTCCGTTTTTCAACTAAAAAGCTAGGGTTGCCACGGGAGAATCGAGCTTTAGGGTTTGAGTTGTTGGAGGCCGGCGGTAGATTGGGGAGGGAGCTTTCGGGAGGCATCGAGGCCGATTTCTCTACTTGGGTGAGCTTATTTTCTTCTCCTCTTGCTTTCTACGCTTTCAATTGGTGTTTTGGTGAGATGAATCGAGGTGTTGGAGTTCACCGTCGGGTCGGCCATGGAGCCGCCGCCCCCTTGTTGTCGCGTGTAGCGTTCGGTGACCGTAGATAGATTGTTTTTGGGTAGATGAGATCGCGTGGAGCTTCTCCACCGATTGGAGTTGGTAGGGGGGTGAGTGGTGGTCGGATTTTGCGGGGCCGACGAACTCCGGCGAGCCGGCCATGGTGGGCACGGTGGCCGGTGGCCGGACTTGGAGATGGCGGCTGGGATTGTGACTGTGGAGATGCAGGTGATCGTGAGCCGTCCGATCGTGATTCAACGATCAAGATTAGAAGATACCCTTTCGATGGCAATCTTGTTAAAGAGCCCCTGCATTTTCTGGAAATCAACCCGCGGTCCCAAGGCGTAAAGCTGAGATTACGTTTTTATATTTTGAAAGCGTATTTTCATCCAGTTAAATCAAAAATACGTTTTCAGTAATTTACAGTTTTGCCACTAGAATTGTTTTAGTCATAAAATCTTCGTTTTAACTCCGATTTGATCCGTTCAAATTGCGTTAGGTTCGTATTTGCGAACTCTACATGTTAGTATAGTTTTACAGTTAGTTTTGATAATTTATTTTTCGAGTTTATAATTAAGTATTTATATATCTATAGGAAATCTTAGAAAATTCATAACTTCTACGTTTTAACTCCGATTTTGGTGATCTTTGCGTCTGTGTGATCGTAGAAACGTGTAGAAGAGTTTTATAAACTTTTATTACTGTTTTGTTACTGTTGGTGTACTGTTCTAATTATATCTATTTGTTTGCTTCGTGTATGTTTGATTGGATGCATGTATGTTGTTGATTGATGATCGAGTATAGAAGGTGAGCAGTACTTGGACGATTCGGAGTATTACTTTGAGCCAAGTCAGCAGTACTATTTGGAGAGCTTTGATCAAGGCAAGTATAACACAGGACTATCCTTGTTACCGATACATTGAGTTATCATACATATGCATGTGCTTACCTTGACAACCATAGAGATTATAACGTAGTGCTTGTTATCTTGATTCCTTGTCAACCTTGGGAGTGCATATGGGTAGCTATTGCTAGTGCTTAAACTGAGAACAATGATCTTGTAATTTGATTAATGAATTAAGCAATCAACCATTAAGATGATCTTATTACTGTTAAAAGGGGGCTAGAGCATGTGTATTTATTTTGATGCTCTGGTTTCTCTCCATAAGGACTTATCTGTAAGTGATAACCGGGATATACAGTACAGCTGTGAGGGCTATATGGCTCTGGCTTTAGTTGTTCAAGAGACCTTTTCTAGCTTGTTAGAGGTTACCTTAAATGGCGTAAGAATGGCTTGACACGTTGGGTGTAGTGCGAGCCCCTGTCCTTAGTGTGTATAGGCTGCGGTTGTTGTGCCACAGGGAAGGGGGGTTCTACATCTGCCTGCCGAGTGAATCTAATGGCCCTAACTTGTTAGACGAACTCTTGAGTGGCTTTATATGGTTTTTGGGTGTTTGGGCTTGATCTCCCCACTCATTTGGAAATCATGACTCACAGTGAAAGTGTACACCTCTGCGCAGAGTTAAAAACTGGTATACTAGCCGTGCTCACGGTTACGAGCGGCCTTGGGGATTCTTATGGAATAGTTGATTATAACTGATATATCATGTTTAATTATTGTTGATGTATACTATGCTCATGTTAATGCTATTCGTTATCATTATTACAATTGATCATTGATTCTTTAATGGGAAGTGGTTTATCTTGATGCTACTCAAATGAAAGTTATAAGATTAAAAGCTAACCGCAGTTAAACAGTGTCTAGCCATTTGAGCCTCATGAACCCTGTGTTATATTTGTTGAGTTCGACATGGACTCACTCTTGCTATTTCCACCATAACAGATGAAGATTATGATGAGGATTATCGTAATGAGTACTAGTCTTGGTGTCAACCAGTCAACCGTGTCCCTGTGTGGAGTTTCCGCCGGAGATTATTACTAGATATTATTATTTATCGTTCAAAACTATATTTTAAATATTTACTCGCTATGTAATAAGCACTGTGATGATACTATGTAATTTGTCTGCTTATGTGTGCGATCATGACCTGGGGCGCACATGAGTACTTTATGCATCCTATTTTTGTCCTTAAAAATGGGTGTGACAGATTGGTATCAGAGCCGTGTTGACTGTAGGACGCAAACCTAGTTAGAATGGTCGTTGATAGCATTCATACTTCACTTAATTCATGCTTCCTCTTTTCACCTTGTTAATTACTAAAGTTTTATGCTTCCTCTACTTTATTCTATTGCGAAAATACATTGATTCTATCTAATCTATGTCTAAATCTTGTAGATGCCTCCTCATCCCCGTCTGTCAGCTGCACAATATGTTGCTCGTTTCAAACCCCAGGAGCCAAAGGAAGAGGGTGATCAAGAGCTATCTGATGCTGAATCAAGAGTTGGTGATACACCTATGGAGGATGTAGTTATGGGGTGGACTACGAAGTTTCATATCATGGTTCCTAAGGCTGATGCTTTCTTCCATGATATGTTGACAAGAACCTTGGACAACTACTACTACGACTGGGAGGCTACTTTAGAGTATCGCAGTGCAGAGTATAGTCATCCATGGATGGATTCCTATTGGAAGACGGAGTTATGGGTCAAGAAAAGGGATCCTACAACTAAGGAGCCTAAGGTGGAGTCAAAGTTCATTACCCGAGTGAGCCGGGCAACTGTGGAGACAAGCATGGAGGATGTCGCTTTCAATGCATTTGTTTACTACCATGGTCTACGCTCGGACAAGACGCTAAAGGGTGCACTTCGGCACTTTCCTTGTTTCTTGCATGACAAGGGTATTTGGACCGTGCCACTTGCAGATGATTCCTCCTTGACTTTACAAGCTACGGTGGCATTAGCTCGTGAATTGGCTCTTCATGAGGCGGACCTGAAGGATGAGTTGCTGAAGGAAAAAGAACTTAAGGAGCAAGCTTACAAGGAGATTGACCAATTAAGGGCGGAGTTAGGTCGTCCTAAGATTTATGAGAAGCTTAATTAGGAAATAGGAAAAAACCCCTATGTAATAAGAACGATAGTAGTTGCGAGTTAATTTTAAGTTTGGATGGTTTTAAGAGTCAGTTTGTGGTGTGAACAATTGTGTGATTGATGGATTGTTATTATGATAATGTGTGATTTGGATCTTTGTAATGTGTGCTGGAGTTTTGTAGACATGCCTACAAATTCCATGGTTAAGAATATTAAGTTTGATCAAGATATATTAGTGAATATGAGGTTAACTTAGTTCTGCCCTTTGCTGATTTTTGGATCAGTCTGGGATGTTTTGGAAATAACATAAAATCCGTTCATGGGAAATTTAAGAAATTTTACTGGGAATAATTAGACTTCTATATCTTTCCAATCCCACAAGAATCACCTTAATATCTATTATGAGTTAAGAGATATACCTGTTTCAAGTTGGAGTTACTGCACAGTCTGGAATTCGGGAACAGTTTCTGTTAAGTTCAGTTTTTGACCAATTTATTGACAGAATCAGAAAAAGTGTTGTGAATACGAGTTGTAGGTAATTTTATAAGCTTTCCAACCATGTAAAGATCATCTGATTTGGACATCTGTAGCTCGAGATATGACAGTTTTACTGAGTTGCTGAAATTGGAGTTTGCCCAGAAAATCAGATTTTGTTTATCTATTGTATACATCATCTTGGATCGTACTGAATTTCATCTTCTGTGTTTTGGAAACAGATGTCAGGCAGAGGTCGTGGCAGAGGTCGTGGGGGTGTTAATCCACCCGTTACTATGGAGGAACTCATGCAAACCCAGAATCAGCTGATGCAGATGTTTATGCAGCATATGCAGAACAATCCCCCTGTTGGAGGACCACCACCTGTTCAAGTAAGAGATAAGCGTGGAGAATTTTTGAAGGGACGCCCTCCAGTGTTTTCTCATGCTGCTGATCCTTTAGAAGCAGATGATTGGGTGAGGGCAGTGGAGAAACAGCTGAATATAGCCCAATGCAATGATATGGAGAAGGTGTTATATGCATCTGGTCAGTTACAAGGGACAGCTCAGACTTGGTGGGAGTCGTACCAGGCTGCACGCCCTGACAATGCTCCTCCTATCACCTGGAATGAGTTTGTTAGAGATTTTCGAGCTCGTCATATTCCTGAAGGTATAATTGAGCTGAAGCAGGAGGAATTCAGAAACCTGTGGATGGGACAGATGAGTGTGAGTGAATATCATGACAGGTTTACCCAGTTGGCTCGCTATGCTCCCAATGAAGTTAGGGAAGATGCAGACAGGCAGCGTCTTTTCTTGAAGGGAATTTATTATGATCTTCGCTTGCAACTGAAGGGGAATAGCTATGCTAGTTTTCAAGAGCTGGTGAACAAAGCTATTGTGCTGGATAATGAGCGTAGGGAGATGGATAGAAAGAGAAAGATGAAGGTGCAAGGCTCAGGAAGCAACAATCGTCAACGCACAAATTCTCAGCATGGCTTTCATCAGAAGTTTCAGGGACTGGTTAGCCAGTGGAATCGCAATTCAAATCAGAGGTGGTCCCAAAATTGGCAAAACAATCAGTCGCAACAGCGTTCATCATATCCACAGCGTCAACAGTATCAGCAGACTGGGCAACAGACTCCTCGCACTGGAAATCCCAATGCTACCCCCATGAAGAATAGTACTCCTAGCACTCCTATTAGATGCTTTGTCTGTGGTAAAGAGGGCCATTTGTCTTATAATTGTCCTGAGAAGCAGAACCAACAGACTCCTCAGAGCCAGAAGAGCAACCAGAGGCAATCCGGTGCTGGAAGGGTGAATCACGTGTCTTCTGATACAGCTCATAATGCACCAGAAGTTATGATTGGTACGTTCAATGTACATTCCACTCCCGCAACTGTTCTTTTTGACTCTGGAGCATCTCATACATTCATATCCAATATTTTTGTTAAAATGCATAGTATACCCATGCTAGCTATGAAAGAACCTCTCTTAGTAAATTCACCTGGAGGTACCATGCAAACCAGTAATCGTTGTCTTCCAATTAGTATGGTATTAAGGGGGGTAGAGTTTAAGATAACTCCTATAGTGTTGAGAACATCTGGGATTGATGTGATATTGGGTATGGACTGGATGATGCAAAATCAGGCGGAAATTCAGTGTCAGCAGAAAGTGGTAGTTGTGACTGCGCCTAATGGAGATAAAATCAATGTGGATGTAGCAATGCAGAAGCAACCAACTGCGGTGGTGAATCAGATTGAAGATACTATTAAGGAGAATTCAGTGATTGAGGAATTTCTGGATGTCTTCCCTGATGAATTGCCAGGTATGCCACCTGACCGAGACATTGAATTTCTTATTGAATTATTACCTGGAACTGCACCTATAGCCAAACGACCATATAGGATGGGAGTAGATGAATTAGAAGAACTTAAGAAACAAATTAAAGAATTACAAGAAAAAGGTTTTATTCGACCTAGTTCATCACCTTGGGGAGCACCAGTCATTTTTGTTGATAAGAAAGATGGTGGTCAGAGGATGTGTGTTGATTATCGGTCACTAAATGAAGTAACTATCAAGAATAAGTATCCTTTGCCCCGGATTGATGACTTGTTTGATCAGTTGAGAGGTGCTTGTGTGTTTTCTAAGATTGATTTACGTTCTGGATATCATCAGTTGAAGATTCGTGCCTCTGATATTCCAAAGACAGCTTTTACTACAAGGTATGGATTGTATGAGTATACTGTTATGTCGTTTGGATTGACCAATGCACCTGCATACTTTATGTACATGATGAATAAGGTGTTCATGGAATATTTGGATAAGTTTGTGGTGGTATTTATCGATCATATACTGGTATTTTCCAAGACAGATGTAGAGCATACTGAACATTTGAGGTTGGTATTGCAGAAGCTTAGAGAGCATAAACTGTATGCGAAGCGAAGTAAATGTGAGTTTTGGTTGAAGGAAGTTTCTTTTCTTGGTCATATTGTTTCTAATGGAGGTATATCAGTGGATCCAGGCAAGGTGAAAGATGTACTGAATTGGAAACCACCTACTGATGTTAGTGAGATTCGCAGTTTCTTGGGTTTAGCTGGATATTATAGACGGTTCATTGAAGGGTTTTCTAAACTTGCTAAACCTATGACATCTCTGTTAGAAAAGAATGCCAAATTTGTGTGGTCTGATAAATGTCAAGCTAGTTTTGAAGAGTTGAAGAAGAGGTTGACTACAGCGCCTGTTTTGGTTTTACCAGATTTGAGTAAGAAGTTTTCCATTTATTGTGATGCTTCTCGTCAAGGTTTGGGATGTGTTCTTATGCAAGAAGGCAGAGTTGTGGCTTATGCATCTAGGCAGTTGAGAAAGCATGAGTTGAATTATCCTACACATGATTTGGAGTTAGCAGCTGTTGTTCATGCTTTAAAGATTTGGAGACATTATTTGATTGGACATAAGAGTGATATATACACTGATCATAAGAGTTTGAAGTATATTTTCACTCAGTCAGATCTGAATTTGAGGCAACGCAGATGGTTAGAGTTGATTAAAGATTATGATATTGAGATACACTATCATCCTGGTAAGGCTAATGTAGTAGCTGATGCTCTTAGTAGGAAGAGTTATGCCAATGAGATAAGAACATTGTCTATGACTAGTGAGTTATGTGCTGAATTTGAATATTTGAACTTGGGAATTGTTACTAATGCAATGGAATTAGTGATAGAGCCTACTTTAGAGCAAGAGATCTATAAGGGTCAATTGAAGGATGAGAAACTAAAGAAGATAGCGGAGGATATAGTGATTGGTAAGTCACCAGGCTTTAGAATGGATGATAATGGAATTTTGTGGTTTGGAAAGAGGCTGTGTGTACCTGAGGATCAAGCTATTAGACAGGCAATTCTTCGTGAAGCTCATGAGTCAGCTTATTCTATTCATCCTGGTAGTACTAAGATGTATTTGGATCTTAAACAGAAATATTGGTGGGTTGGGTTAAAGCGAGATGTGGCTGAGTATGTGGCATTGTGTGATACTTGTCAGAGGGTGAAAGCAGAGCATCAGAGACCTGCTGGATTGTTGCAACCAATGAAGATTCCTGAATGGAAGTGGGAGGAAGTTGGTATGGACTTTATAGTGGGGTTACCGCGTACTCAGAGAGGTTATGATTCTATTTGGGTGATAGTGGATAGGTTGACTAAGGTTGCTCATTTTATACCAGTTAAGACCACATACCATGGACCAAAATTGGCAGAGTTGTATATGAAGAAGGTAGTATGTTTGCATGGGGTTCCAAAGAAGATTGTATCTGATCGAGGATCGCAGTTTACGTCGCACTTTTGGCAAGCTGTGCATGAATCTTTAGGAACTAAATTGAACTTTAGTACAGCATATCATCCACAGACAGATGGACAGACTGAAAGGACCAACCAGGTATTAGAGGATATGTTGAGAGCCTGTGCATTGCAATATGGGACTAGTTGGGATAAGAGTTTGCCTTATGCAGAATTTTCTTACAATAATAGTTATCAACAGAGTCTTAAGATGGCACCGTTTGAAGCTTTGTATGGACGTAAGTGTAGAACTCCATTGTTTTGGGATCAGACAGGTGAATCTCAGGTGTTTGGTACAGATGTTCTTAGAAACGCAGAAGATCAAGTGCGAGTGATTCGTGAGAATTTGAGAGTGGCACAGTCTCGTCAGAAGAGTTATGCTGATAATAGGAGAAGAGATCTAGTTTTTGAAGTAGGAGATTATGTTTATTTGAAGGTGTCACCTATGAGAAGTGTGAAGAGATTTAACATGAAAGGTAAACTAGCACCAAGGTATGTTGGACCATTTAAAGTTATTGCTAGACGTGGGGAAGTTGCTTACCAATTAGAGTTGCCTGAGAATTTATCTGGGGTGCATGATGTGTTTCATGTTTCACAACTTAAGAAGTGTTTGAGGGTGCCTGAGGAGCAGATACCTTTGGAAGAATTGACTGTTAAGGAGGATCTTACATATGAAGAGATTCCGATTAAGATTTTGGAGACTGCGGAGCGAGTTACTAGAAGTCGGGTTATTAAGATGTGTAAAGTACAGTGGAATCGATATTCAGAGGCAGAGGCAACTTGGGAAAGAGAGGATGAATTGAGGAAATCATATCCGCAGTTGTTTGAGTAAGCAATCCAATCTCGAGGATGAGATTCTTTTAAGGGGGGTAGAATTTGTAACACCCAAATTTTAGAGATAACAAAATTGAAATAGTTTAGATAATAAATAATGGCCACTTTAAAATAATACTAAAATAAGTTTGATGTTGCATTCATGCTGTTGCATTTATTTTCATTGTGTGGTGTGGATTTGATTTATTTTATTTTGGAATTAGAATGTATTTGAAATATTTTTGAAAGCAAGTAAATAAAAAAAAGAGAAAGCTTACCTGCTGCTGACAGCCCAGTTCGGCCGAGCCAGCCCAGTTCGCGACGGCCTGTTTTTTTTGCGCCGGACCGGCCCAGCGTCACCGCCCGCGCGGCCCAAGTCGGCCCAGTGCCGAAGCAGCCGCCTTCCTCTCTTATGAGCCGCTGACCGATGGACCCCACCTGTCGGTTTTCTTCCTCCTCCAGCCGTAACCGAGAAGGACTCGACATCGTTCGTTCAACCGACTTCGATCGCGAATCTTCGGTTTCCTAGCAAGATAGGGGATGTGGTCTTATAAAAGGGTAGCCGGGTACCTCTAGTTTCCGTTTTTCAACTAAAAAGCTAGGGTTGCCACGGGAGAATCGAGCTTTAGGGTTTGAGTTGTTGGAGGCCGGCGGTAGATTGGGGAGGGAGCTTTCGGGAGGCATCGAGGCCGATTTCTCTACTTGGGTGAGCTTATTTTCTTCTCCTCTTGCTTTCTACGCTTTCAATTGGTGTTTTGGTGAGATGAATCGAGGTGTTGGAGTTCACCGTCGGGTCGGCCATGGAGCCGCCGCCCCCTTGTTGTCGCGTGTAGCGTTCGGTGACCGTAGATAGATTGTTTTCGGGTAGATGAGATCGCGTGGAGCTTCTCCACCGATTGGAGTTGGTAGGGGGGTGAGTGGTGGTCGGATTTTGCGGGGCCGACGAACTCCGGCGAGCCGGCCATGGTGGGCACGGTGGCCGGTGGCCGGACTTGGAGATGGCGGCTGGGATTGTGACTGTGGAGATGCAGGTGATCGTGAGCCGTCCGATCGTGATTCAACGATCAAGATTAGAAGATACCCTTTCGATGGCAATCTTGTTAAAGAGCCCCTGCATTTTCTGGAAATCAACCCGCGGTCCCAAGGCGTAAAGCTGAGATTACGTTTTTATATTTTGAAAGCGTATTTTCATCCAGTTAAATCAAAAATACGTTTTCAGTAATTTACAGTTTTGCCACTAGAATTGTTTTAGTCATAAAATCTTCGTTTTAACTCCGATTTGATCCGTTCAAATTGCGTTAGGTTCGTATTTGCGAACTCTACATGTTAGTATAGTTTTACAGTTAGTTTTGATAATTTATTTTTCGAGTTTATAATTAAGTATTTATATATCTATAGGAAATCTTAGAAAATTCATAACTTCTACGTTTTAACTCCGATTTTGGTGATCTTTGCGTCTGTGTGATCGTAGAAACGTGTAGAAGAGTTTTATAAACTTTTATTACTGTTTTGTTACTGTTGGTGTACTGTTCTAATTATATCTATTTGTTTGCTTCGTGTATGTTTGATTGGATGCATGTATGTTGTTGATTGATGATCGAGTATAGAAGGTGAGCAGTACTTGGACGATTCGGAGTATTACTTTGAGCCAAGTCAGCAGTACTATTTGGAGAGCTTTGATCAAGGCAAGTATAACACAGGACTATCCTTGTTACCGATACATTGAGTTATCATACATATGCATGTGCTTACCTTGACAACCATAGAGATTATAACGTAGTGCTTGTTATCTTGATTCCTTGTCAACCTTGGGAGTGCATATGGGTAGCTATTGCTAGTGCTTAAACTGAGAACAATGATCTTGTAATTTGATTAATGAATTAAGCAATCAACCATTAAGATGATCTTATTACTGTTAAAAGGGGGCTAGAGCATGTGTATTTATTTTGATGCTCTGGTTTCTCTCCATAAGGACTTATCTGTAAGTGATAACCGGGATATACAGTACAGCTGTGAGGGCTATATGGCTCTGGCTTTAGTTGTTCAAGAGACCTTTTCTAGCTTGTTAGAGGTTACCTTAAATGGCGTAAGAATGGCTTGACACGTTGGGTGTAGTGCGAGCCCCTGTCCTTAGTGTGTATAGGCTGCGGTTGTTGTGCCACAGGGAAGGGGGGTTCTACATCTGCCTGCCGAGTGAATCTAATGGCCCTAACTTGTTAGACGAACTCTTGAGTGGCTTTATATGGTTTTTGGGTGTTTGGGCTTGATCTCCCCACTCATTTGGAAATCATGACTCACAGTGAAAGTGTACACCTCTGCGCAGAGTTAAAAACTGGTATACTAGCTGTGCTCACGGTTACGAGCGGCCTTGGGGATTCTTATGGAATAGTTGATTATAACTGATATATCATGTTTAATTATTGTTGATGTATACTATGCTCATGTTAATGCTATTCGTTATCATTATTACAATTGATCATTGATTCTTTAATGGGAAGTGGTTTATCTTGATGCTACTCAAATGAAAGTTATAAGATTAAAAGCTAACCGCAGTTAAACAGTGTCTAGCCATTTGAGCCTCATGAACCCTGTGTTATATTTGTTGAGTTCGACATGGACTCACTCTTGCTATTTCCACCATAACAGATGAAGATTATGATGAGGATTATCGTAATGAGTACTAGTCTTGGTGTCAACCAGTCAACCGTGTCCCTGTGTGGAGTTTCCGCCGGAGATTATTACTAGATATTATTATTTATCGTTCAAAACTATGTTTTAAATATTTACTCGCTATGTAATAAGCACTGTGATGATACTATGTAATTTGTCTGCTTATGTGTGCGATCATGACCTGGGGCGCACATGAGTACTTTATGCATCCTATTTTTGTCCTTAAAAATGGGTGTGACATGAATGCTGACTTGTCTTGGTTGGCGGTTGAACTCTTAACCGATGATAGCTCGAAGTAGATCAATCTTGATGATTACTCAAGCTCCTTGTAGACGATCCAACAATTATCAATCTTGAGTTGACAATATTTGTGCTTGATGTTGACTTCTCAACCATGGGGTTAACCGATTCTTCCAAATGAAGAACTAGAATGCATGAAATCTCCATCTTGCATCTTCTTCAACTTGGCTACCCCCCTTAAGAAAAGATAAACTAGGGGAACAACAAAGGATAGCTTGCATCTTCTTTCGAGTGAATTAACCATCATAAAGATCTTCTAATATCCAAGAGAAACTCATGTGCATAGGCAAGAACAAATAATCTGGAATTCCTCGCGAACAGAAAAACAGCACTGCAGTGAAACATCCATAACTTGAGTTCCGTTAAATCAATGAACTTGTAGCTTATACCGTTGGAAAGAATATAAAATTCCCTACAATTTCCTTATAGGACACTTTTCCAAATTCTGACATTAAGTTAAGGTAAAACAACAAAGCATAATATCTGTTCGGACAGCCAACGCAGACCTAGCATCTTGCAACCATCATATCTTAAGTTCCAGAAATGTAACAGAGGTATTCTGGACACCAACGGAAAGCTTATAAAATTATCTAAAACTTCCTTATTGAACTTGTCCCAGATTATGGCGTTAAGGTGGCCGAAAATAGAGATCAACCGAAACTGTCCAGAATTCCAGACAGCACAGATGCATTGCCTTGTTATTTTTGTATCTCCCAAACCAAAACAGCTTTGAAGGTGGTTCTTGTGTTCAGAGAAAGATGTAGAAGGCTACTTTTGTCCAGAATTTTTCCATAATTTTTTTATAGTCCGAAAATAGAGGTATAAGCCAAAGAAGACAGATTGCTCCGAAAAGACAGAATAGGGAGAAAACAGAAGATAACCAAAACCCAACTATATCTATCCATTAATCCTTATGCCTTAATCCTATATCTAAATGAAATTGTAGGAATACTCCACAAGATCATTGCAATCATTACAAATCTCCAAATCAAGCAAAAGCATAATTATAATTCAACAAGCAATAAAGGTGCACAAAACAATCATTGACTCAACTTGTGATACTATCGTTCTCTTCATACCAAGGGTAAAGATCCTAAAGCTCCTCTTTCAATTTCGCAAGAAGGTGGTAAGAGAAGATTCTAAAAGCATATCAAGGCAATGAGTATAGACGAGAGCAAAGGCTTAAAATAAGCATCAAGGAGGAGACAAATATCAAGGGTAGATATATAGCAGAGAAGAAAATATCAAGGATTGTAGACCATGGATTTTATAGCAAGTTCATAACCTTAAGACGGCCAGTTTCTCACTAGGCTTGCGTCCTACAGTCAGCATTGCTCTGATACCACTCTGTCACACCCAGTTTTAAGGACAAAACCAGTCATACACCATATGTGAAATAAAGTAGTCAAATCTCACATATAGCCACAGATAAGTGTAATATCAAGAAACAAATGCTTAATAAACATATTGCAATAGTATAAGATATAACCTTAGAGAGCAACACAGCGGAAAGACAACTCCGAACACCGGGTGTAGACTTCACTCCAGGAACAAACTAACTGGTTGATCACAAGCCTAACAATTCCAGAATCTAACAGTCTGGTACCCTTCCTGGGATGTGGGAAATAGCAAGAGTGAGTCCATGTCGAACTCAGCAAATATATCATGGGGTTCATGAGGCTCAAAAGATTTGACACAGGTTTACTGCAATAGCTTTTAGTGAGTCATCTTTTAGCAATTGAGTAGCAACAAGTTTAACATAAGCCCAAATAACCTCATGATCATGTAAACGAGAATAATGTATAGCAAGAAATAATAATCATTAGTGAGCATCAATATCATCAGAATTCATCGTTTATTTTGTAAGGGTCCAAGGCCACTCGTGACCGTGAGCACGGCTGTTATAACAGTTTTACACTCTGCAGAGGTTGTACACTTTCACTGTGAGTCGTGATTTACCCTTTCGCCCGAGGTAGCTAATCTCTTGACCCACTTCCAAGGAAGGTCGGCAGGGTTCACTATGAAGTCTTTCAAAGGTTCGTCTAACAAGTTAGGGCCATTAGATTCACTCGGCAAACAAATGTAGAGCCCCCCTTCCAAATGGCACAATGACGCGCAGCCTATACACATAAGGACAGAGGCCGCACTATACCCGATTCGTCAAGCCGTTCTTACGCCATGAAGGTTACCACTAACAAGCTAGAAAAGGTCCTCATACTTGACTAAAGCCAGAGCCATATAGCCCTCACAGTTGTACTGTAAGTCCCGGATGTTCGCTTACAGATAAGTCCTTAAGGAGAGAAACTAGAGCACCAAAAATACCCCATGCTCTAGCCCCCTTGAGCCATGTTGCTATAAAGCATATTTTAAACGTTTATTGCATATACCATTAGTCAAGTTACAGATCATGGTTATTTATCTTGAGCACTAGCATAAATACTACCCAATGCAATGTCCCATGGGTGTCAAGGTACAAGATACAAAAGCTAGGATATCCTTAGTGGTAACAAGGTAGACACATGCATATGAATTAAGTATATTAAAGGTGAATAGGAAACAAGGAAGATCCCATGCTATACTTGCCTTAAATTAAGATCATTTCTCTGATCCAAATCTTCAATTAATAGCTTCTTGAATCACCACGTAAATCTCACCGACTGGACTTGATCAATAAATCACCACACACACATCGAGCAATCATACACGAAGCAAACAATAGAACTAAATTAGAACAGTACACCAAACATATGAAACAACGCATGAAAAGGTTTTAAAGATGTTCGACACATTGCTATGAACACACAGACGCGAGAAGCATGCTAATCGGAGCTATGATGAATAAGAAATGACCACCGTAAGATTCACTCTATACGAGAAAAAGAAAACTACAGGCTCATTGATTTTAATAATTATATAAAATATGTATAAGATACTTTAGAGAAATACCTAAATTGAATTAAGTTAAATTATATTTTGACTAAAAAAAACAAGATAAAACTAATCATATTCTATTAATAAAGGATCGAGATGGAAAACCTATGTTGCTCTTAATTGAAAAACTAATTGCATATAGATTAATATTTTATTTGAGCGCATAAATTAAAACATGATAAACAATAATACTATCGAGAGTTTTTATATTATAAAGGAAACAACTATGAGCTTGATTAATTTTAATTAAGGAAAATCATGTGGAACCTACTAATTCAGATTAGTCAAATTATATTTTAATATTAGAAACAAGTTAAAACTAGTTATATTTCATTTATGAAAATGTCTCATATTATTTAATCAATAATCATATTTTAAATATAAACATGCATGTATCATTTTAATCAAAGTAAACTTTAACTTTTCAAATAGAAAATACAATAAAATTTGAGAACATCTATTCAAATTATACATGATGCGTGTTGGAGCTGATCATATTTTATTCATACATAATTTGATATCGTTTATGCCAGTTAAACTTTAACTTTGCAAAAGAAAAGAACACGTGAGAACAACTATTAGAATTATATGTGATACGTGCTTGGGCTAGAAAATTATAATTTAAAAACACATTTATGTTAACAATTAATCATATCATATTAACTTTTACATATAAAATATCAAATACAGCACTTATATTGTTTTTAATTTTAAAACTACTGACATCCATATTAATCAAACTAATATTTAAATTATAAGATTCGGAGATATTTGACATGATAAATATGGTCGCTAACATGCATAGGATCACCACAGAAAGAACTACAACTGGATGGAACGGTCATGCAGGGTTAGCTTTTGTGTAAAGAAATTAAAGATCCTAGACTGGTTTGCAAGGCTGATAAGATGACAAAGAGTAAACAGTGAACTTGCTAAATGATCGTAGCATGACTTGTACAGAACTGATTAAATGAAAGGAGGTGCAGGTATGTCCCAGTCACAAATAATAGTAAAAGGATATATAATAGATATGAACCTGGACACAAAGAAAATAGAATACGTTGGCTTCCTCGTAGCCGACGTGATGATAGCAGACTGTGTGACGGTCATTATTCATGGTGAGCAGAGGCAGTGACGGAGCGTGATGCAAAGTCAAGGGGGGCCAAATCCCAATTGCTCGAGCTCATGAAGCTAATTTGCGATGACATGCCGAGCGAGGTCCTACAATGCCTCACTACTGCACTGTAAGCGCAGAAACTAAGACGTCGTCATGCATGCTTGAGGCATCAACAAAATTAATTAGTTGCATAAGCATCTCTGGTTAGCAGAAAGTTCTCAAGAAAGTATGATGGCGTGAAGCATCTCGATCTACATGCATCTGGGTCAAATCAGAGAGAAAAAAAAAGAAGAATCAACAAAAAAAAAAGATTACCAGGCTCAAGCTGCAGCCCCGTAGCAAGCCTGTACGTGCATGCTGTTCTTCCTGGGCTCCGGGTGACGTTGCCCCCTAGCAAGTGCCGCCGACGGCGACGAGAAGAGAGAAAATTCTATTTTACTACACGAGAGATTTCCCAAACTAGGGGCTCCTCTACGGTAGTTTTTGGTGTGCTTTGCCCATGGGGTAGCCACGTATATATAGGGAGGAAAACTCTCCACCTCCATGTCAACTAGCGATATGGTGCTAATTGACGTTGCACCACCCACCTCTGCTAATAGGCCTAAGTAATCATTTAGGCCCATTAGTAAATAAATGTATGGGCCTTTGAGATTTATTAGGATTATTGCACATGGGCTTTGAGCGTTGGAAAAAAATAAGAGATTTATTATTTTCGGAATTAATTATTTTCATGGATAAAATAATTCCAGCAAAGTCCAGAATTATTATTTAAGCCGCGAAAAATACTCTAAAAGCTCCGAAAATTTAGGGAAATTTTCCAGAGACATTATGGAACATGTGGAACCCAAATAAAGTATTTGGAGCTCATGATAAGATATTTTGGAGCATCTAAAAATTAGACTATGCTCACAGACAAGTGGAAACAAGCTACAGAAAAAGTCGGAAAAATTCCCGAGAAGTTTGTAGAGGTTGATTGATGGATGAGAAACAAGGAATTTAATTGTAGAAAAATGATATATGTATATCGGAGAAGGAAAATCGACCTAAACGCATTTTGAAAGAACAACTTGAATTCATTTTTGATCTTTGGTCAAAACCAAGCAATACAAAAACACAAATGCATCAGCATGAATGCATCAACAAGTTGCTAAACCTTATGATAAATTTTAATTTAGTGAAAAATATTATTTCCCTATGTTTTCATGAGCACTAGAATGCAAAATTAAATTACTTTGCATCTATTTTGAAAAGAGCAAATTTTAGGGTGTTACAACTTTCCAAGCCAAACACTTTTTGATCCACCACGGATCTGATGCACGAAACCATGGATCTGGAGGGTGCTCCACCAAACTCAAGTTTGGTGGAGTCGGGGAAAATTAACCATCACCGCCACTCGTTACACATAAATAACGATTCACGTTTTGTTCTATTTCGCTTCTTCTCCCCCATAATGTGTCCGCCACGACTGTCCTCGCCTCCACCGTGACCGGCCTTGCCCCTTGCTCCCACCACAGCTAGCCCCCAGCAACCACAACTGGTCACCGTGGCGCGCCCTCCCCCAACTTGCGCCATGGCCACACGCGCCCAGTCGTGGCCGCCTGGCCGCAGCCCGCTGTGGGCGAGGACGTCGTGCCCAACCATGCCCGCGCGTAGCCGTGGCCGCACCGCCGCGCCCGGCCATTGCTATGCCGCTGCGCCTGACTGTGACAGCCGAGGCTGTCCCAGCTGTGGCCGCATGTCGCGGGCCGCGCGGTTCCTGTGCCCGCACGGGCAAGAGCTGAGGAAAAAGAACCTCTTTTGTTCTTTATTTTTTTCGTTTTTCATTGTGCCCCCTGAATATGTTTTTATAATTCGTTTTTATAATTGATATATATGTTTATTAATTCCCTGTTTACAAATAATAAATAAACGAGCTAGAAGATACGCAGGTTGACTAGCAGGGACCACATTATGGTTATCACCAGGTCAGTGCTTGCCATACCACGATTCGCATGACTCCCCCGCCGGCACCTCTCCATGTAGCAGATGCACCAACAGAAAACAAATTGAGTGGCTGATCGATAGTGGGGATGGAGACTCCTCGATAGTGGGGATGGAGACTCCCATGAAATTAAAGCAGGTCAGAGATCTCCAATTGCGTTGTGTACACCATGCATGGACAGCGAGTATTGACATCTCGGGAGGCTCCTCCATCAGGACCGGTGGTGAAGACGGGTGAGTCCGGCTGCTGCAGACTGCAATTCTTAAACCATGGCCGATTCTTGGGTGGTTTGGCTGGTTTTCCATCCATCAAGAAACTAAAGCGAACCACAGCACACAGAGTGGCTAAGGCTGGTGGTCGAAGCACAGGATAACTGAAGGCGGGAATTAATGCACATCGCAAGGATGAACACCTTCCTTTTGCAGCTGCGCGCATGCATTCCTATCCGTGCTCTTCCCCCAATCCCCCTTGCCCCTCCTCGTCAGGACTCTGTGTGGACCGTAACTCTTAAACCATGGGCGATTCTGGGATGGTTTGGCTGGTTTTCCATCCATCAAGAAACTGAAGCGAACCACAGCACACAAGCAACGAGCAAATCCAGCAAGGCTAAGGCTGCTGGTGGTAGCACAGGATAACCGAAGGCAGGAATTAATGGGCATCGCAAGGATGAACACCTTCCATCTTTGCAGCCGCACGCCTGCATTCCGATCCGCGCTCCTCGCCCGATCCCCCTTTCCCCTCCGTCAAGACTCCACTGCAGACCGCAATTCTTAAACCATGGGCGATTCTTGGGTGGTTTGGCTTGTTTTCCATCCATCAAGAAACTGAAGCGAACCACAGCACATAAGCAACAAGCAAACCCAGCAAGGCCAAGGCTGGTGCTTAGCTAAGGCAGGTATTAATGCGAGGGAAACTCCACATCGCAAGGATGAACACCTTCCATCTTTGCAGCCATGTACATGCATTCCGATCCACGCTCCTCCCCCAATCCCCCTTGCCCCTGCTATAAATCCCCCCTTCCCCTCGCACTCGCTGCATTGCTCTTCTTCAATCTTCACCCGGAAATCACCTCTCTTACTTTGCTTTTCCCTCTGTCTCTGTTGCTTCCCAAAGGTTCTTGGACGGAAACCATTTCAGCAGGTAAGAAAGTTCGAGTCTTCTTGGGTTCCTTGCTGGGACTTGGTGGTCAGCGGTTGCTTTCTTGAAGCTGATCTTGTTCGTTTTTTATATAGGTGAAGAGATGGACGTGGACACCTTCCCAGCGGGGCTGCGCGTGCTCGCCGTCGACGACGACCGCGTCTGCCTAAAGATCCTAGAGAGGCAGCTCAAATATTGCAACTACAACGGTGTGTATTCTTGCCTTCTTCTTAGCCGCCCCTATTTCCCACGATTCCATTGTGATACAATTTTAGGCCAGACGATGAAATTTTTGACGGCCGGGTGATTTTGTTTTTACGGTTGGAATTCTGGTGGTGTGACGCAGCGACGGTGGTGTCGAATGCCAGGACGGCGTTGGACATGCTCAGGGAGAGGAACGACGGGAACCAGTTCGACCTCGTGATCAGCGACGTCGCCATGCCCAACATGGATGGCTTCAAGCTCCTTGAGCTCATCGGCCTGGAGATGGATCTCCCAGTCATCAGTAAAGCCGGCCCTCGCTCAAACTCATTTTCCCATATTTATGCATGCCATTCTTCTGATCATGCAAACAATAACAATCATGAGAATTTGTAGTACTACCATTTTTCTGGATAGATGCATTGATTGGATTGCTTATTATAACTCAGTAGAGCTGCTGGTTATGAATGTTTGGGCAGGATATCAATAAATGATACATATGCCAATCATAAGTCTTGATTTTGGGGTGCATGTGTTCAGATACAATAAAGCTAATAACTGTTTGTGTTATAGTTTTGTATGTCACCATCTGTTCCTAAGTGCTAAGTAGAATGGAGCTGGCTACTTATTTTTGGCATTTGTAGCTTCATATTCACAGTTTGTTTGTAAGCATTGCATGGAAACTAAAACTTTGTCCATTGTTTTCGGTGTCCATTAGACTGTTACTTTGTGTTCATAAGCGCATTCATTAGCCCTATGGAAAGTAAAATTTGCTTTTATACTTGTGTGTGCACTTGTTTATAGCCAAGTCGACCATCTAAATAGTTACATAACATTGATGTTTCCAGTTTTAGTTACATATATGCTATGGTTTCCCTATATGTAATTAACTTTTGTTTTTTTATCGTTTTGTGCACTACCATTGGTTTGTTGAAAAGAAAATTATTTCGCCAAAAAATTCCTTCTGAAGTACTACCGTTTGGTCAAAAATAATTTTCACATTTGACTTTGCACGGTTCTTGATGCGCATCTTTTTTCACTAAAAGGTCAATGTGTATCTTTGACCTCTAATTTGTTCTAGAATATTTCTTAAAATTCTTCAAATTCATGAGGCTTTGCAAGTGTTTTGAATACAAATCTATACATATAACTTATATATCTTAAAACTCATTAATTTAAAAGTTAATAATGTTTGTAGTTTTCGACCAAAGCTTGCCCAAAATGACATGATTTTGCGACCAGAGGGAATATCTTTCTTTTGGGATTGTATTGTTATCATATACTCTGCTGATGCCGTAAGCACCCTTTCCTATGTCTAATTGGTCTTGGGGTAGATTTATTGTCTAAACCACATTTTTTCCTTTAATTTTCTTGCATTTAAGAGGGGAAAAAGTCACTGCACTATGGTTCAAACCAGCTACCCCTTCTAGCCATAACTGAAGATTATCCACTAGGCTGTGGCCTAGGGCTAACAAACTGTTTGGTTCAAGAACTATAATGTAAATGGCAACGGTAATAATTCACACTCGAGTGCCAGTGGTAACAAATTAAATAGGCCGGTATCAGTTCCCAGCGTGATATCTGATTGCGGCTAGACTTAGGGATTTAACATCATCTGTTACCCATCACATTACAAAATATGTAAACCAAACAACACGTAAGATGTAAATGCAAAGTACGAAGCATATTAGTGGACCATTTAGAAATTTACATTTTCAGATTTCATCTAACTTTTTTTACTGCAATTTCGATCGAAACTTCTGAAACTTTGTGAATTTCATTAATTTCAGCTGCAAAAGAAATTTTCAACAAATCTAAATCCAAATCGCTGAGTCAATCTAGCTACTGAACTGTTGTTTGTAGTTCATTTGATATGCTACTTTTTGTTCGTACGTAGAAGGTGCAATCAGTAACTACTAAATGTTGTTTCTTGTAGTTTCGTGTGCTACCATTTGTTCATATTTAAGTAACAGGAGCAATCAGTCTAACAATTGAATCCTATCATTTATGTGCGGTTTCATATGTTGCCATGGATTAGTAAGCTCTAGGTGCAACCAAGATAACTTCTGAATTTGTCGCCTGCAGTTTGGTTCATTATTATTGATTATCATAATAACTAGTCATTTCCATTAGGATTTGAACAATGCCCCATTCTAATGAAGTTGTAAAGTTTCTTTTATGAAATTATTTGAAATGAAAAAAGTGGAAATGATGGAGAATTGCATTTACTATGTGTATGACACATTTTCTTAAAAATGAAAGTAAACGACAAATGTAATGCCTAAAGAAAACAGTGATTGAAAAATGTGCCTAGTCAATTGAACATGAAGGCCACAAGATCATTCATTGTTGAGTCTATTAAGCTTGTTGACTTCTGTGTGAGATAACTGACATATGTTGCCTTATGCCATGCAGTGCTATCCGCAAACAGTGAGACACAAACTATAATGAAAGGGATAAAGCATGGGGCATGTGATTATTTGGTAAAACCAGTGCGCCTTGAACAGCTTAGGGGCATATGGACACATGTGGTGAAGAACAGTAAGACTGATCCACGGAACAACATCAACAGTGGCAGTGATGATGATGTTCAGAAGTTGCCATATGGGGATGGTGATAAAGGTGTGAAGGATGGAGCAAACCATAGAAACAAGTATTCAAAGAAAAACAAAAAGGTTGTGGATGTTGCTGATGAGGACAACGAGAACACATCAGCCCAGAAAAAGCAAAGGGTCCAGTGGTGTGGTCAACTACACCAGAAGTGTGTAGAAGCTGTCAGTCAAATTGGCATCGACAGTAAGTTCCACTACTACAGAAAATCTTTTCCGAGGCATTGGAGTTTTAATTTCCGAGGCGGGCAGGCTGGGCGGCCGCCTTCGTAGGTCTGGATTAACCATGACCTTTGGACGGAGGTGGTTGCGTTACTCGCCTCCGTTAATCCAAAACGCCCGCCTCTAATAAAGTTAATGTAGTAGTGTTCTCACGTTCATGGCTTTATCTAACAACAATTTTTCTATTAAATATGTTTATCTTAACAAATATTTTGTTGCTGTAAATGTAGGGGCTGTTCCAAAGAAGATATTAGAAATTATGAATGTGGAAGGCCTTACTAGAGAGAATGTCGCTAGTCATCTGCAGGTTTGGTTTCTACTCTTATGCTCGATCACTATGCTTGTGTTCCTATCCACTATATTATTGTTAAAGATATTTGGATAAAACTTGTTTCTTAATGAAATGTTTTTCCTATTTTGTGATTTTAGAAGTACCGAATCTATCTCAGAAAGCTAGGTGATGGCACACTGAGGAATTCCAATCCATTTGCTGTTGAAACTGAAGCATTGCGGAGAAACATGTATGTCCCCTCCTTCATTGGCTCTCCGAGCTCAAGCAACCATTCTTCGTCTCGTTCTTGTAGCTCCTATGCGAGTATACTGCGTGGAAAGATTTTGGGATCAAGCAGAGGTATTCCTTTCGAAGATATAGCAAATGATGACATGCTGGCTCCTTCTGGTCATTTACCATTGCAGTCTCCTAAGTTGGTAAAACAGCCTTTGGTTCAGCTTCAATCATGTTCTGCTGGCCAATTTAACGAGGTTGCTAGGGAAGTTCACCAATTTTCAGGACCTAGCAACTCCTCGAAAGCTGTTGTGCCATCAAGGTTTTCTGATCTTGGTCATAATGTTGGAAAGCCTGAAGATCCTACGCAGGGTAACATTTTCAAGATCAACCAGTTGTCTAGACTTGCACGCTCCTCTGGACAGATTCCAACTTTTGAAAATGAGTATCAGAAGAAAATCACAGGAATCATGGGGAAAGTCGCACCAGTGGTAGGTTTTAGAGAGCAAGTGGCACCATTTAGCTTTGGGAACGACACACACTCTACATTGACACCGATTAGCAATTCTGCTTTGGCTAGTTCTTCAAGCACTAGACCTGACCTTCAGATAGACAATTCTGCAATGCTGACCCAGGTGCTGAATGGCGGTGGTGCAAGTGACAACCACCATGATGGTAGCACCATTAATCATCAAGCTGTTAGTGACCAAGTGAATAACATCAATGAATTCCTCATGGGAACAAGTGAGGCACAAAATGTGGAGAGTGATGACTTGGATGATTTCCTCGCTTCCTTGGTTAATCAAGTAAGATCCTTTCTCCTCCTTTATATGCATAAAATCTGTCTCTATCCTTATTTTCATTTTATTCCATTTCGTATTTTTGTGCAAAAGTAAATTAACACATGAGGAATTTACCTAACTAATGTTGGTTTAATTACTTCTAGTTAAATAAAAAATACTTCTAGTTGTTAGTACTTAGTGCATTGCTCAGATTCATTATGCTTGTTCATGCATAACCCGACCATAAGACATGTTCAATTGCTACCTTATTTTAAATTTACCCCGTCTAGACTAAGGATTTGCATGTGGAATTGATGACTACTACTTATATGATGTTTATCTAACTGAACTTGTTTTCTTTCAGCAGGATTTCGTCAACAATGGTGATTCTTTGATTGACAGGGACTGGGAATTTGCCCCTTGACTCTAGAAGAGAGATGTTTCTGCATCACCTAGCTAAATCCAGTTCATGGTTCTCGCATGTTGTATGTGCAAATTTGCACTGTTTGTAATAGGCTAGCTAGGAGCAGGCCATCTTGGATGGAATCCCCATGTTTCTCTGGTGTAGTCATGCTGGTTCTCTTTTGTATCAGCTGTAGCTTTTAACCAATGGTCTTAAGTTTGTTGGGAGGTGTGGATGTGCCACCCCTGTCAACCCCCGATCTATGTGTTCCTTTTCGGCTTGAATTTTGATGGTTATTTTTATTTTTATATAAAACAAACTAGCCCCTCTTAGGGGTCCTTTTTTAAGTTGTGATCAAAGACAAAGTTATGTAAGATAGATCCAGTTTTCATGTATGTTTTAGCTATGTAGTGGTATGATTTTCCTGAACCATTTGAACTGTTGTATTTCATCTGTTTTTGAATCAATGAAATGCTGCGATTTCTTGAAATTAGATTGATAGCCCATATCTTTTTTTATGGAACACTAGAACAGACAGAATAAGTGAGACATAGTGCCATTGTTCATTACTATATTCGGAGCCAAATAGAAGTAGTGTAGGACATGAAGGAACCTTCAATTCATAATCCATGTATGCCTGGTCGAATCGAACAGTTCCTGATGCTCATGACTTATTGACAAATCACCTTATGTCATCATAATTTTCTTTATTGATAGTCTTGTGTATGAGAAATAAAAGGTCATTTTTCTTTTCAATTTTTTTATACAAAGGCAAACAATGTTTGATTTCCTTGACCTCAACACAAATGGCGCTCCCTCATGAAGTTGTTTGCATCATATCCTGATTGTAGTGATCTATTCATCTCTGTGATCTTAACTTGTTGTCTCCATTACTCTCATACTAGGTGAATTCCCCCCGCGTTGTTGCGGGAATATATGTAGAGAAATTTTATATTACATTGAAAAAAATAAAATGTATAGCACCATACGATCATTTAGGTTTGTGATGTTGAAGCGTTGTGTTTTTATAGTTAGAAATAGTGGGTAGCCATGCAAATAGCTAAGGTTTCAAATATACATTGGCTGAAGTGACATCGAAATATAATTAGCTATTACAGACACTCAAACTATATTAGGCACTACATCTAAGATATTTACCCATTACACGTGCTCAAACTATATTAGGCCAATTGCAGAAATCGTGGATGCATCTTCTTCATTGACTGATTAATATATGCCAAATAGATAATTTTTTGCATCATTTCTACTTCAAACAGCAACCCACTATGATTAGTTTACTTCATTACTTGAAACTGGTTGTAGAAAGAAGATGAAGAAACTCTGATTGAAATCCTGCACATAATTTAAGGGAACCATTTATAGATGAGGGGAGAGTGACAAAGAACCTGCCTAGTAGATGTGGGCATCGTTGTCTAGTGCATGCAGGGAGCACGGTGTTTGCTTTCAGAGAATCACCACCTGCAGTATCAGTGCGCTTCCGGCAGGAAAGGAAAGAGCGTACGTGAGCTAGTGTTGTTGAAGCTGCACAATATATATGACCAGCCATTTCTCCCACACCGTTTCGGCTAATCAATATGCCATCCTCCACATTCCGCCAGTTACAATTTTGGAGGAGTCAATGCTTGCGTTGGCTGCTGATTATCTTGCCATGATTATTTGAATGAGTTATTGAAAGAACAGGTGAGCAAGTGGAGAAATGGCAAAGGTAGTTATGCAGCAAACCGAGACGTTGATGGGTCAGTGGGAACTATTCTCTATTCTGTGTTAGGCGAGGGGAGTGGCACTACCTGTTGGAGGAAGGAACGCATGCACATTATCTCAGGACATTATGGCTTGATTTATTATTAAAATTACGGAACAGCTAGCACCTGGACATCCGGCGCCAGGACGCGTCCGGACGCAGCTCCTAGCCTGTGATTCCACCTATCCGATCAAACCGGCCCGCAACAGAAAAACAATTCGAGCAAGCACATCTGCCCCCGCGTAATGAACGCAGCGCGCATGTCACTTGTGGTGGCCTATCCCCACCGCGCCGCCATCCCCCACTGCACCCCGTTCACTTCCATGCCCATCTCTGTCGTGCCCCATCCCCGACATGCCCCCGATGTCGTGCACACAAATGCAATATCCAGATCTACTTTTAAAACATCAAGATGCAACACTTACAACATACATAAGAATACATATGAAACATTTGAAACATGTGTCTGAAACACTTGCAAAAATCATGAAAACACTTAAAAACCATTGCAAAACATATGTAACATATAGATAAAACACTCGCAACATATGTAACATCATAAAACATTGAGAGTAGACGCTTGCAACATACCTCCGAAACACTAGCAATATATGCAACATCTAGATCTACTTTTACAACATCTAAATGAAACACTTGTAACATCCAGATGACACATCTAAAACACTTGAAACATATGCCTGCAACATGCGCTTTTAGCACAATGTCAACTCGCTGATTGGACGAATGAACACTCATTGTTGCGGAGCTCGACGCCAGCGTGGAGGTTGGCAGTGGCGCATGGAGCTCGCCCGGTGAAGCAGCGGCGCGGCCCTCCTGTGATTCTCCAACATCTGCTTGTGGCCCATGCTCACACCCATGGGCAGCGGCCTTGTGGCTGCTACTCCAGCGCCATTACTCGCTCGGCCACAGTCGTCCAGCGCCGTCCGCTTGTGGGGGATGGGACACGGCGGCCGGCCATGGGGTGCGGCGCGGCACGGGGGATGGGCACGGCGCGAATGGGGACTGGGCGGGGTTGAGGATGGGACTGCTTGCTATCTTCATGGTCCTTTTCAAGGGCAAATAATGTTGGGGACAAAGAGACACTATAGTAGAGATAAGATGTCGTTAGGCATATACATGGGTCTTCAACAAAAGGTCTACCCAAGACATTTATATGTGTATATATATATATATATATATATATATTACCATTTGAATTACTTTTATATTAATAATCAAACACGCATATTAGCATATGCTAAGTTCCTAACGAAATTAGGGATCTTATAGTTGAGATACTAGTCAAACAAGTTTCTGGTACAATTAGGCACCATTTGGGACAGCTTCCATAACAGCTCCAGCTTAGACTGTCATGCGATGGTAGATGATAATGTAGCTTCAATGTTGATGAAGCCACACGGGTCGGCGGGTGCCCATGAGTTGTGAAGCCATGTTTTATGGCTCCTCCGTTTATTGTAGTGCGGAGCTAACTAGGGAGAGTCCATCCAAGTGGACCCTTATTGTTTATAAATCTTTTTCTTTACAGTTTACATTTTCTAATGTGAATCTAATTGATTTGTGGATCCTTGTTTGTTGTAGCATGCCATGCCTTGACATCCATCATCCATCAGTTCAACCGAGACAAATTTGACGACAAAACATTTATTTCAGGTAGTATACCTCAAAAAATACATATCCAATACAAAGTTTTCGGATTACATTGCTCAAAATACACAAATAGAAGATTTTTCTCTAACTATTGTGCTATATAGCAGTATATAAGTAATAAAAGCAATGATAAACTGCACGTACACATATCGGCATTGGTACTCATAAAGTGAAGCTGTATGTGAGTGAAGGATCGGAGTCCTAGAAGTGGTAGCCAGACATAAGAAGACTAACTACTAGGAGGATTGCCGTGATCGGAAACCGTGTCATTGCTGACTTGGACAAAGAACCACCTGTGCCTCCTGTTGGCACTGCTTGGGCCGGCGATGCTGCTGCACGCAAGAACACCAACCATATCGGGCAAGTTGGTATTCTGAGTGGCAATTCGAAAGAAATTGCGCGGCAACATGTATACCAACCGTTGCACTGAGCCGCAGATGCAGGCCTCGGCAGCCCGCTGTTCGCCTCCGCACAGCACTCCTCCGGCAGCTGCCCCAGCGGGCTGCCCGGGGTCACGTACTGCAGGCAGTCGGACACCTTGGCTAGCAGGAAAGTTGTTAACTATAAAGTTTAACTATAAAGTTGTAGATCTCTTCGATTTACTACAAATTTGATATAAAGTTTGTGTTATTCAACTTGTTTTATAAAGTTATGAAGTTTACTATGGTACACCTATTTTTAGAGGCGGCCCAAATTACCAACTGCCTATAGAAATCTATTTCTAGAGGCGGCTAGAAATTCTATCTGCCAAATGACACTTTAGAGGGATTCGACTTCCCAACCATCTCTAAAGTACCGGCATTTCTAGAGGAAGCTTGGCTTTTCAGCCTTTAAAAATTGTTTTGTAGAGGCAGCCGGCTCAGAATTGTTAGGCGGTTATTGATTGAGCTGTTTCTATCTAAAAATGGAGCTAAAAATTATTTCTGTAGTAGTGGTGTACTCTTAGTTTGGCTGCTAGAAATTCTATTCCTCTAGTATAAACAATCTTTTTTTCAGTATCTAGTGTAATCAATCGGTTTAGGCGATGTATACAAACATTTTACAAGGCATCTCTACTGTGGTCTTTGTGGAAATCACAATATTCTTTGTTTATCAACAAAGGATGGAATGATCCAACAGAGGTCATGATTCATACTTGCTATCTTTATGGTCCATTTCAAGGGCAAATGTTGTAGACAAAGTGACACTATATATAGTAGAGATAAGATGTCGTTAGGCATATATACATGGGTCTTCAACAAAATGTGTATATATATATATATATATATATATATATATATATATATATATATATATATATATATATATATATATATATATATATTACCCAACAGCTGGCTACAAAATAACTTATTCTGTAGCCACTTTGAGTTACGATAATTGTTACGCTAATTTACGAGATTACAGTAACTTCTTACTATGTGATTTACTATAACATTATGGTAAATATCTCCATGTGTTATAGTAATTTAACTATCGTAAATATATACTGACATTGTCGTAAATTAGTATATAAAACTATCGTAAATAGAGGTGGCTACAGAATAACTTATTTTGTAGCTAGCTATAGAGTATACTCTCCTATATATAACCATATCAATTACTTTTTATATTAATATATTAATAATAAAAGCACGCATATAGCATATGCTAGGTTCTTAACAAAATTACGAATCTTATAGTTGACAGATACCGGTCAAACAAGATTCTAAGATAGCAGCACTCGAGTGTGACACATGGTACAATAGGGCACCATTTGGGACAGCTTCCAACAGCTCCGGCTTAGGCTAACACATGATAATGTAGCTTCAATGTTGATGAAACCACAGGAGCCCATGAAGCGATGTTTTATGGCTCCTTTGTTTATTGTAGTGCGGAGACGGAACCAAATAGATTCCATCCAAACGGCCCTTAATGTTTATAAATCTTTTTCTTTACAGTTAACATTTTCTAATAGGAATCTAATTAATTTGTGGATCCTCGTTTGTTATAGCCTGCCATGTCTTGACATCCTCATCCATCGGTTTAACCGAGACAAATTTGACGCAAGTAAATTTTATTCCACATAGTACCTCAAAAATACATATCCAATACAAACTTACAAAGTTTCGGTTTACATTGCTCAAAATACACAAATATAAGAAAGAGTTTTTTTTCCCTAACCATTGTGCTAATAAATAATAAAAGACGTGATATATTGCACGTACGCATATAGGCATGTTGGTACTCATAAAGTGAAGGTGTATGTGAGTGAAGGATCGGAATCCTAGAAGTGGTGGCAGCCACTAGCAAGACATAAGAAGACTAGCTACTAGGAGGATTGCCGTAATCGAAAACCGGGTCACTGCTGACTTGGACGACAAAGAACCACCCGTGCCTCCTGTTGGCACTGCTTGGGCCGACGATGTTGCTGCACGCAAGAACACCAACCATATCGGGCAAGTTAGTATTCAGAGTGGCAATTCGATCGAAAGAAATTGCGCGGCAACATGCATGAATCCAACAACATGTATACCAACCGTTGCACTGAGCCAAAGACGTGGCCGGGGCGCCGCAAGCGACTGGGAGGCCGGCGGCTCGGGAGACGTTGAGCGGGAGGCCGAAGGTGTGGCCGGCGAGGAGACCGCAGACGCAGGCCACGGCAGCCGGGTCCCTGACCCCGCTGTTCACCTCCGCGCAGCACTTCTCCGGCGGCTGTCCCAGCGGGCTGCCCGGGGTCACGTACTGCAGGCAGTCCGACACCTTGGCTAGCAGGACGGTGCATCCCCCGGCTGGCGCCGGAGCTGCCGCGGGCGCCTGCTGTTGCGACGACTCAGCCCCGGCTGCGATGGCGAGAACGATGATTAGGACGAGCATGGCGATGGGCATGCTGGTCGGGACGCCTCGGCCCCGCGACATGGCGATAGTTAGGTGAGTGGTTTCAGGTACAGTAAGAATAAGAAGCCCGTCTAGAATGGTTAGGTGGCTTTGAACAATCTAGAACAAGTAGCAGCTTGCACATATATACAAATCGCTATCTTGGTACCAGTCTAACTTGTCACGGCGATTTGTATGTGCAAGCTGCCAAGGTTTGTGCTACGATGAATTGGAAGTTGAGTAGTAGTAGGCTGTCGTGCGTGGACTGCATGCAGTTTGTGTAAGCTAGCTTGTCCACGTAGATGCAAGGTTTATTGACGCTGCATAGACTGATTTGTGTGAGTTGCCATTGTCAAGATGATACGTTTAGCTCATGTGAACTGGTGAACCGCCTATAAAAACAGCCATTCGGTTATATGGACACTTCACCACACACCAAGGGCACACAAGCACCTTTAGCACATCATATCAAACCACTGTCGGTTTCGGAACCAGCGATTTGTATGTGCAAGCTGCCAAGGTTTATGCTACGATGAATTGGAAGTTGAGTAGTAGTAGGCTGCCGTGCGTGGACTGCATGCAGTTTGTGTAAGCTAGCTTGTCCACGTAGATGCAAGGTTTATTGATGCTGCATAGACTGATTTCTGTGAGTTGCCATTGCCAAGATGATACATTTAGCTCATGTGAACTGGTGAACCGCCTATAAATATAGCCATTCGGTTGTATGGACACTTCACCACACAGCAAGGGCACACAAGCACCTTTAGCACATCATATCAAACCACTGTCGGTTTCGGAACCATTTATATATAGTAGTACGCACAAGATGGATGCGGTTACAGTAGCTGGTCATTTCAAGGATAAGATCATCTTCATCACTGGCTCCACTGGCTTTCTTGGAAAAAGTATATATACCTATCCAGCTACCGCCTCTAACATGCATTTCAAGAGATTTATTTATATATACAAGTATATTAGGGAAACTGTTCATATATATATAGTACTAACAAACAGCTCTTTGTACGCCAACTTTTGGTCCGATTTACTACTATACTCTCCTCTTCTATACATATATGACGATGTTTTACTGAATTCAGCGCTTTGTACACCAACGTTTGATTATTCATTATTTTCAGAAGTCAACAAATTGAGTTATTTTGCTGGTTTAATGTTATTACATTGACATATGCAGTACTCTTAGAGAAGATACTGAGGCTTCGACCCGATGTGAAGAAGGTTTACCTCCTGGTGAGAGCTGCTGATACGGCAGCGGCCGAGGAGCGTGTCTACAATGAGGTGCAAACAAAATTATGTTATTATTTTTTGAAAGGCATGCACATATATTATTGGCCATATAGGAGTATTAAAGATGTTTTGGTTTTTCCTTAAGAAAAAAAAAGAGGAGCTAGCGTGTCTACAATGAGGTGCAAACAAATTACGTTATTATATACTTTTCGGAAGGCATGCACATATATTATTGGCCATATAGGAGTACTGAATATGTTTGAGGTGCAAAAAAAATATGTATTATTTTTTGAAAGGCATGCACATATTTATTGGCCATATATTAAGCATGTTATGGTTTTTCTTTAGGAAAACTAGACCCTTAGAACTGAAATACTAGCCCTGGAAGCATTTTTTTATTATTTTAAGTGCTTTATGACCACTTAGAACCGCTACTGATTAGACTAGTTACTCTTTTTTATTATTCTACATCGCACCTCTCAGAAAATTCCCGATGACCCTGTCTAAAGAAAGAAACGGTTTTATTTTCTAATGCTAATTCAGCTCAAAAGTCCTTATTTTGTTGAAAGGCATGCACATATTATTGGATCACGTAAGCTCAATTTTCCTTTTCAATTGTTTTTTTCTCATTCATCCATTAACTAAAAAAATAATGATCTTTATTAGTTGACTGGGATATAGATCTAATTAAGCACACAAAAACGAAAATGATCAAGAACTAACTTTTCAAGGTCTGTTTTTTTAGGTTGTAGGGAATGAATTATTTGGCACCCTGCGAGAAAAACATGGGTCCAGTTTTCATAGGTTCACCAGAGAAAAGATATCACCTTTGGCCGGTGATATCACTGATGAGAATTTAGGGCTTGAGAGCTCCAAAATATTGGAATTGTCAAAGGAGATTGACATCATCGTCAATGGAGCTGCAATAACAAATTTTTATGAAAGGTATTAGTCATCAACATCGTACAATACTCGAAGAAACAACACAAAAATGAACTGGGCAAGTGACTAATGCATGAACATGCCTACAGATATGATGTTGCCTTGGCATCCAATGTCTTGGGCACAAAATACGTTTGTAGATTTGCAAACAAGTGCCCTAATCTGAAAATGCTTCTTCATGTTTCCACTGGTACGTACCTATATATAGTACTATAGTACAATCTATTCGCTCTTGAATATGTATATTCCTCTAACAATTAAAATAGTAATCCTGATAAATATGTACTGATAACATTGCTAATTAAATAGCAAATAGGCATAGCCGTTGGATATTCAGTGAGTTAAACTTTTTTTAAATTCACAGCATATGTAACTCGTGAGAAACAAGGGCTTTTATTGGAGAAGCCATTTCAGATTAGCGAAATGCTAAAACAAGGTTGCCATTTGGATATCGATGCTGAGTTGAAGTTGGTAGATTCTATCAAGGCAGATCTTGTACACTCAAGTGGTAACTCGGAGCAGTTAGAGAAGAAAACCATGAAAAAACTTGGATTGAAGAGGTTCGAACATAATTCCGCATTAAACTTATTAGACAATGCAAGAATATATGTGTGGCATGCCGCTGGTATTTAACACAGGAAACTTGTTCTTTTATGAAGGGCTAGACACTTTGGATGGGCGAACACATATGTGTTCACGAAGGCTATGGGTGAGATGCTTCTTGAGCACTTCATGGGTGACCTTCCGGTTGTAGTTGTTCGTCCCAGTATGGTAACCAGCATTTACCATGACCCGTTGCCTGGCTGGATAGAAGGGACTAGGTATATATGCTAATTGTACACCACTTTATTATAACTGGTTTATAATAATTAAGATGGTAAACTAATTGACATGTAATGGAAAACATTTTTTATGTACTATAGGACAATTGATACTATAATAGCTGCTTACGCCAAGCAAACGATTCCACGTTTTATTGGCCATGGTGATGTCATCCTTGATGTGGTAAGAATATAAATGAATCAACAAAGATATATTTTTTTTTCATTTTTTATACTAGTATAATAAGAAGCTTAAATATGATGACATGTTCACAGATTCCCGGAGACATGGTGGTGAATGCAATGGTGGCAGCGATGGCCATTCACTGGAATGAGAAAGGCCAAGTTGTCATCCATGTGACCTCGTCCCTGCAAAACCCTTTGTCTACCGCTACCACATTGGATATAATGTACCGCTACTTTTCCACTAACCCGCAGATGGGAAAGAATGGGAGGGTCATCAAAGCTAAAAGGTTACTTTTAACCCACAAATTTGAGTGCTTCCAGACTTACATGTTTCTTAAGTACAAGCTGCCATTGGAGGTGAGACCCCTACGACATCGAGAACTCATACTACAAATTTATTGTGGATGCAAAACATATGTGCTCTGGTGTATCACTCTGACTATGTGCCCTCGATCTGGCAAACAGATGTTGCATTTGGTAAATCCATTGTTGGGCGGATCCTTTTCTCGCTACTACAATAAGATGAACAGAAGCTACAAATACTTCATTCTCTTGGCAAAGTTATATGCACCATATGGTTTCTTCAATGCCCGGTAGGTTTTTGCAATGTTCTTATTGTGATGGTACATTACATATTTCTTGGAATGATAAAGCTAAAGCATGGATTGTGTGGACATTAATTAGATACTTATTTGATCTATTTTCTCCACCCCCTTTGTTATATATATTTCCTGAGATTATGTTTCTTCTTTTTTTCCTATTACCACACATATCAGTGCGTATATATATCTTTGGGCATTGGCCTTTATTTTGTTACCATATACAAGTACCATTGCAGTTATATATATAGACTGAAATACAAAGACAATTCCTATCACCTACAACAGATGCATTTTATTGTACCAACAATGCTAACTTGGTTTTGTTTCTTTTGTTTTACATGCAGCTTCGACGACACAAACTTGTCAATGCTTCAGACTTCAACAAGTAGAGACCAGAGTGAGGTCTTTAATTTTAATCCCAGGTCCATTGATTGGGATTATTATTTCTCTAACATCCATATACCAGGCATTCTAAAGTATGGCCAGAAGAAGTAATGTGCAGAACAAGGTATGGCAAGTGAGTGGAAAGGAAAAATATCTAAGCATGTCATAGTGTAATCAGACATACAAATAGCTACTATGCATGTTCCTATGCATAGTAACAACATATGTAAACATGCATTTCACTATATCAATATTTACATGTACTTATATAAAATAGTAGCTTTATTTGTATAATCATCATCTACTTGTATATTGGAAATAAATTATGAATAAGTTGATCAGTCTTGAGCATGTTGCACAGTTCCTCCATAATCTCCATACGTATTCAGTTGATGTGCCAAGTGGAGAGGAAATTGAAAGATGGCGTATTAAAATAGGGTTTTGCAACTAATAGAGAGAAACATTGTAGCAAAAGAATAATAAAATTGAGATACATCTTTGCAACTAATAATAACATAGGCTTAAGTGAATAATGCAATGCATGGTCATCGTACATTGCATAATTCGTCAAATTATTCCACTCTTTCATGGTTTCAGCACATGAATCATGTTGAGATTGATCTACATTTCGTTTGTGAATGCGTGTCGGTCGCGTTTGTGTTCCCCATGTGCCTACGACGTCCCAATTCGCAGACATCTTCACCAAGGGTCTTCCTACATCTGTCTTCACCAAGTTCCGAACTAGTATAAATGTCTGGCATCCTCCTGCTCCAACCACATGGAAATGTTAGATGAATATAATGTGATATGTATCGTGATCATGCGTCACATTCACCTGAGCCTCGAATGTGCTACAGCACTCTGTCCAACAATAACAATAATTGCCACTCATGGGATTTGGCATCACCTCTCCACAGGGCAAGGACAACACTAGATTGGCACTAACAACAACTTCTTGATTAAGGAATAGATTGACTTGTGCAGTAATCTCCTATGATATTTCCCTTTATGTTGTAACCGTATATTTTGTATACTCACCCATCCGGCCAATGCAAAATCATTGCATGATCAAACAGATTATTCCACGCTTTCAAAAATTACCTACACTTGTGAGGGGCAAAAACGGAACGAAGTGCTTAACTTGTGAAATGATATGTATTTGAACATTGTAACAAAGCTTGTGGTATCATGTGTACGTAAATGATTAAAGGGACTAATATATTAGAATGATATAATGGTCTAAAGTTCATGTCTCAATCATGTCAAGTGCATGTCACTACAAGAGACTATAGACATTGAAGCCACACCCTCCACATGCATTCTGCTGAAGCACTTGTGATGTCAAATAGTTGTTGTAACAATCCAGAAATTTACAAGAAACAAAAATCCCAACTACAAAATTTTTTCTAAAATAACCTATATTTGGTGAGGTGTCATGTAGGAAACTTACCCTAGTTGCACAAGTAGCACCTAGTATAGTTAATTACATTTTGCATTTAATTATATATTCATGAGTTGCTTCTTATGTTCTTTGTATTGTTAATTAAAAATAGTCAAATTTATTTAATGAATTGTTAACTTAAATGAATATGTAATTATAACCTTGGAAAAAGGTTGGAAACCAAAAATATATTTAGCAGATCCCATTCTGTTATATAAATGGAGGCAATATATATTTTTATTTACATACAAACGCTTGGCATAATTATATAAAAAAATACAAAATAGAAAAGCTTTAAGGAATAACTAGAAAAGGAAGAAAGCCTTTCGGCCCAGCTCTTGAGCCAGGCCCGCTCAGCCGCACCGATAGCCGGCCCACTTAGTCAAGCCAGCCCAGCCATTCAACCAGCCGAGCCGGCCTGCATCACTCCCGCGGCCTCCCACGCTCACGCTCGCCCGCGTTTGGACCGGCCCAGCAACCGCGCTCGCCTCACGTCGCTGACAGCTGGCCCCACGGTGTCATCTCCCTCATCCGATCCCTCTCCCTTGCCTCGCCGAGACGGAAAACAGAGGGAGGAGGAAGGGGGAGCAGAGTCACGAAAACGGCGAGGGAAGATTCTCGCTGTCCCCGCTACCGCCTTGCGCGCCAAGCTACTACGTCAGCTACGCGAGCGCGCTATCACGGCCAATCGCGCGTCCGCTCTACCCACCCCGCACCACATGGAGTCTGCCATGGCCCGCGGCCGCAACCACCTCTGACGCCACCGTACCGCATTAGGCCATCCGTGGTGAGAAAATCGAGCACGCCACGGCACCTTCGTGATCGTGCCGCACCCCAAAACCTACTTCTCCACGCGTCCCCGCTGCCGCATCCACCGTTCGCCCGCCATAGCCGAGCTCGGCTATAAAAAGCAGAGCCTCTCCGCTGCCCTAGCCCTTCACCCTCCTAGCCGCCGCCCTGGTGGCACCATTGCTGCCCTACATCGCAAGAAGGAGGGGAGAAGAAGAGAAGAAGGAAGGAAGGGCAAGAAGGGACCGAGGAGCCCGAAGGCGACGCCACCGTCCAAACCCACCGGAGAAGGGAAAGACATCGGACTTCCTCCTCTCCACCACCAGTCTGCACTGCACGGCCACCGTTCTTCACCACTTCAACTCGTCACTATACCAACACCCAGCCGCCACAAGCCCAAGGTGATCCATGTCTCGCCGTATTCCGCCTTCCATGCTCGCCACCGTGTACACGTCGGCACCGCCATGATCGTTTCCATACCGGCAACGGCCAAGGCCGGTGCCTGATTATCGTTTGCACCTACACGCACTCATGCGAACACGCTTGCACACGACGCTGCCCTACCAAGCCGTACCGGCTCAGGAACGCCACCATCGCAGAGATGCTCAGAGCGTGCCCGCCATGGCCAGAGCACGGCCATGGCGAGGCCGTTCCTTTTGACTCGAGACGGTAGAGGCAGGAGCAAGGGGCCCAACAGGTTCGCCTTGGCGAAGTACACACCATGCGCACCTTAAGAGAAGGAGGGATCCCCAGTGACATGGCTGGCGGTGCTCCGCCCGGTCGGAGGCGTCGAGCCGCCACCACCGCGGGAGGTTCTGTTAGAGCTCAATTTCGTCGTTTTGACCCCACCTTCGTACTCCTTTTGCGGCTGCGAATCGGTAGGAGACCTTACCACCCGAGCCAAGTCACCGTGGAGGCCTTGCCGTCGCTCACCGCACCGGCCGAGCCGCCACCTCCATGGACAAGCCCCCTAGACACTCTAATCCGCACCGTTGACCCCTTTATTGAGTTAAATGGGACCACGCGGTGCTCTCGAGCCTACAAGTTTCGCCCTTGAGCCCCAGAGCGTGAGCTCGGCCACTCGCCACCGGTGAGAGCGCGGCCGGGAAAGAGGAAGCAAAGAAAGAGGAGCAGAGGAGTGACTAGGTGCACTCGGTGCACCGTGAGCCGAGAGGAAAGAGAAGAGGATGGACCGGGTCCACTGTGGACCGCGTTCAAAATCTATGGACCATCCTCGCGAGACCACCGTGAGCCAAGCTCACCAGCCCGAGCCCGACTTTTGAATCTGAATAGGCGACATGGCAGCACCAGCGCCTGACACGTGGCGGGCCGAGCCCGGCCCAGTCCGACCCAAATCCGGCCCAGCCTAGGCCCACCGAGGCCCGGTCTCGGCCCGGTAAAAGTTGACCGTTGACTAGTCAACGGGACCCACATGTCAGCGACTCAATCTGTTTCAGCCAATCAGAGCTTGACACGTGTCACTCCTGGGTTTTTCCTTTTTCTTTTTCTTTTTCAGAAAATCATTTAATCTTTGGAAATTCATAACTAATTCATTTTAACTCAGAAAAATACCAAACCAGTTTCTAAATTTTTCTAAAAATGAGCTCTACATCTTAGGCTTGTGTTTGAGTGCATTTGGATCTTTTGAATTTCTGTTGCATCTTTATGCACCTCTATAGGAGTCGTTAATGTGACTCTACGTTACGTTTAACAGAGCTGGAGGATCTGCCGACTGAGGAGTATGACCCCGACTACAGCGAGGACTTGGGTGACGACCAGCCAGGTGCCATGCCCCACCCATCTCCGTAGAACTTATTACGCATGCAAATATAGAATTACTAGCGCTTTACTTTTTGTGCAATATTATGTTGATAGACTGCATGATAGATGCTTTACTTTGAGCCCTTTACCATGTTGCAACCTTACTCCTGCTCACCCTGCTGTTAGGCTAGATGCTCGCATGTTACATATTACTGCTTTTACTCTTACTCGCATTATATCTGTGATGTGATGCTGGTGAGTGAGAGGCGTATATGTATAAGGATCGTAGTGCCGAGAACTTGGTAAACCTGATAAAAGAACTGGGGAGATCTTGGCGTGCGTCTTGGGTGAGTGGTGAGGGTTGAGTTGATCGGACAGGATCCTACGATGAGTCTTTGGGGCAAGTCTTGCTGGAGGGGTGCGACATGGGCATCCCTCATGAGAGATACCTGTGGCAGGTATATTGTGAGGTGAACTAGGGTGTTGGTTATCCCTGGTGGAGGAGCTATCGTGGCACGGGGAAGACGGTGTTTACCCTTTGAGAAGATATGTTGTCTGGTCCCCCTAAGGACTGGTATGTCTTGAGAACTGGAACCATGGGACTTTCGTGCACACCACTCGCTCCCGATGGGCGGGAGGCGATTACCCGATTGACTAGGGCGGTACCACTACTACTAGGTTGGAAGGTGATAGTGTAGGGAGGTACGGGCATGTGGACCCACACCCTCCTAAGATAGTGTAGTGACCTTGGGGGCCCGGTACTACGTCTCACAGTCTCAGCGTTTTGGTGGACACCAGGGTGGCCCAGGGCTGAGTGGTAGGGTGGTACTGTACCGGTTGGGAGGCAGTCGAAATCAGCCTAGACGAGCCGGATTGTCGAGGATGATGATCTTGTGGATTACCAGGTGTACACACTCTACAGAGTTGATCGATCTATACGTATAGCCGCGTCCGCGGATATGGACATTCCCATGACCTACGCTTCACTTGATTAGAGAGAGGAGTCCTTTCTACCTTTTCCCCGGGTTTTGTGTTGGATTCCGGCTTTGGCCATTGAGACGAGATCTGAGCGGAGTCAATCTCGTCGCTTAGAGAGAGAGAGTGAGATGAGATGTGTTGTGTGTGATGGGAATGGGAAAAATGTGTGACTAAGATGGGTTTAAAACTGATGAACACCTTATTATTAAAATATTAATGACTTGCATAGGAAACCCACAGCCTAAAATAGGTCTCTTTCTACTTCCCTCAATGCATTCCACTTTCCACAAAGCATTGCAAGCATAGGGTGGGCGATGTGTGGCCAGTACCAAGAGTACTAATAGATTTTTGATAGGTTCAGAGCCCGAGTACGACTACGAGGGCGATGATTGGGTGGACTAGAGGGTCTGTTCTACGCTCAAGCTGGTTCTAGGAGATCGTTTTCCGCTGCTATTTACGTCGGATGCTGTTCCGGATGCTTGTGTGAGTGTGTTCCGCCCTGCGAGGCGATGAGAATAAGTTATGTAAAACTCTCTATTGTACTACAATATTCGTGCATGACTTTATGTATCACTGAGATTTGGGTAAATTGATGGAATATTTCGTCATTTTACACTTCGTTTCTGTGGATTTCCCTTCGTGGAAATCAAGGACGTTTTAGTTGTAGTCAGCTAAAATATGTCCAATTGGCTCCTCATCAATCTCAATCATATTTAGTGCAGCAGAAAAGCCATATCGCCACCCATTTTTGTCAATCTGCTCTACTAACTTAAAAAAACATCCCGAGACTTTTGTTTATCATGTTTTTTCCTTTTTCTATGCCTGTGCAAATAACAAATTTAAGGATTTTATTAAGTCATAATTTGTTTCTCTTCGGTTTAGATGGTAGCACCTTTTTTCTTTAAAACTTTAGAGCATCTCCAGCACCTCCCTAATACAACTCCCCCAATAAGATGGTATTGGGGTGGCCCAATATTATTTTTTAAAATACTGGGGGATATGCTACAGTAAATCGCCAATAATCTCCCCCAGTATATGGGAGCCATCTGTCACTTACAATTATTCATTTATCTTTTCTTTTGTCTCCCTCCATTCATCTTCTCCCGCATTGGGAGTTTGCGGCTTCACATCTTCTACCAAGTATGGCGCCACCCAGGCCGAGGACAACTCCAGTAGGCCCGCTCCGTGGATAACTCGGGCAGGCCCAGCCTCCTTGGACTTTCTGGTGGCATCCCGCTCTAGCAGGCCGAGGACAACTCCGTGGAGGATGGGGACTTTATGCTCCGCATTGAGCCACCGCCGCGTAGCACTACTCGTCGCTCCCCACTGCGGAGCTCGGAGGTGGCATCGCCCCGGCCCAGCCTCCTCAAGCATGAGCCTAGCGGCCTCTGCCTCATCCAGCACTACAGCCATATCCGCCTTCTGCGCCGAGATCGCTGAGTCCGCTAACGCCTACCTCGTCGTTGGCCGTGACGCCGACCCTGGCCCCAGCTGCGTCGTCCTCAACCCTGGTCAGGCCCGGCCATGGCACCTCTCCGCCCCCGTTCGCCCATGTTCCGTCAGTGGTGAGCAGAAGAAGAAAGACAGTTATGATGGGTCCCACTTTATTGGGGGAGATAGAACTCCCCTTCATTTGAGGGTAGAAGAGGTGTTTTTTCTGGTGGCCACCAGAAAAAGGAGGCTATTGGGGGGCTGCTAGAGAAGGAAAAAGTGAGCCATCTCACCCAATATAACAATTTTATAGGGATGGGGTGGGATTGGGAAACTACTGAAGATGCTATTAGGGTCTATTGATTCTATGTTTCATCCAATTGGACTGATGTGCAATGTGTGTCTATGTTCCAAATGTGCACATTCCATCCTCAAAACTACGCCATCAGTTCTTACATCAGTTTTAGAATAAATCCCACGGCAATGCTCGGAGAATTTACCAGAGATTAATAGTTCAGTAAACCCCCGACAATGCATGTTTGTAAACCCGATGGATGAATTTTCCATCTCCAGGGGAAAAGACTATCATCTGCTACCAGATAAATTCCTAATTCACCTTTTGGAGCTTCTACACTTACATAAAACTCTTGCTTTGATAATTCAAAATTGGGTGAAGGTTTTTACCAAGAAATCGATACTCAAAATCATTACATTGGGGATTCTTTGCTTTCTTAAAGCGTCGGGCTTCTAAATTCTCATAAGGTCCTCTAGAAATTTTCTCTACAGCCTATTGAATAATTTTTATCGATTCCCTCATTTCACCGACTCTACTAAATAGCAAGCTAACAAATTTCCTTCTTTTTCCATTGTACTTTCCTATCGAACAACACGGAAAGTAACGGGCCGGACAAATCGTCGGCGTCTGCAGTGCCTGTGTTAGCATGTTCACTCCCATCATTTTAGTGGGTGACGTCAACAACCTCAAATGAACTCATACTTAGATCCAAAGAGAGTACTCCTACATGAATAGTACTCCCTCTATCCCAAATTATAAGTCATTCCAAGAATCTTGGAGAGTCAAAACATCTCAAGTTTAACCAAATTTATATGATAAGATAATAACATTTATGATGCCAACTAAGTATCATTAGGAGAAGAAATATGGATGGCTGGAGACGAGAAGTGATGGCCCGCTCTATCCTCTCGACTCGGGTGACCCGTGTGACTCGGGCAACTCGAGCCATGGCGACTAGAGCAGCGCGTCCTCTAGGGCGTGCACACCATATGAGCGGGGCGAGTCTGAGCAGTGGGCGTAGGCTACAGTGGCTGGCTCGTGCGTGCAGCCCGGAGGTGAGTCGTCTTCGCCTTCCGCGGACACGGTCCATGACTCGACTCCTTTGCAGTCGCTGTCCTCTAGGCCATGGCGTTCAGGCAGTAGGATCATAGACCGTAGCTCCGTATCGAGTAAGGATCCCAAATCATTGCCAACTCTTAATCTCCATTCTATCCCCACCATCTCCTTTGGTGAAGGCGAAAACCCTAGTGAATCCTCTAGATTCGTGGCTATGGGGTGGGACGAGAGGAAGGTTCGGCTGCCGCACAAGGTACATGACCATCCTGATGCTGATTTGAGTGTGTGGCTAGTTCACCTTTGGAAGCATAGTTCTGAGGTTGGAGTTTATGGGGTGATTTCTGAGTGAAAGGTGGTGGATTAGGGTTCTGCTCTACCAGAGATTTCTCCCCTTTGTGGTGCTAATCCGGCGAGAATAAATTGATCGACTCTAGGTGGTTGTACAAGATCATTTGTGCAGGTCCTTCCGGCTCCTCCAAAGCCAAATAGGGCCATGGATCGATGTCCATTTTATCCTAGGAGGTTCATTTTGGGCTATGGTAATCATGGTAGTTATGGTGGTTGGCAAGGAAACTGGGGCTAGGCTCCTTGAGGGGGTGGCCACGGCGGCGGAAGATTGCAAGGAAAATGGGGCCGTGGTGATAACAGGGCTATGGGGAATCAAGCAAGGGAGCAGAATACAAAGCCGCAGGGAGAGCAGAAGGAGTCTAATTCTAGCTAGAAAACCAAATCTGCTACAATGGAAACTTCTGTTAATATAACTCTACTCAGATTGTGGTGAATGAGGATCAAGCTGGTCAGGGTGGTGAAAAGGAGGAAAGACAAGCTCCTAGAGAGCCTCAAGAAAGGCAGCAGTTCTGTCAAAGGTGTGGCTTGGTAGGTCATGTTTCAAAAGCAAGCCTGTTGGTATTTATTAACTTGTCACTTGTTTTAATAGCCACCTATTAATTACCTACATCTCTTAGCACAACTTCAACTAGGTTGTCATCCCTAATGTTGATGCTAGAAATACTTGTTGGTACTGCCTAGCATCACTACTAGAATGATACTAAGTAGTTCTTCATTATTTTATGTGACTAGGAAGAATATAAAGATATGAATGAAAATGAATCTGTAAGCGCAGAGATAATTATGCCATTATAGCACTTCACCCGAGAGTATTTCATGTATCGTTATTTATATTTTACCACAGGGAAGGTGTAGTGTGGACATGTATTGATAACTTATAGTATTGATGGAGAAATAAACCATAATCAACACTCTACTCATAATAGGGGTAAGTCATAAGATAAGATATATGATAAGTATTGATCAAGTATAATGATAAATCAGTCAGGGCACATAATTCCTAAGTCATTCTTAATTACAAGTCAAAGCGTACATTGATTAGTGCAACTACACCTAGTAGTCATGGCTAAGATCGTCTTCATATCTACGCATAAGGGGTATTACATAGGGAAGATTAAGGACAGAGCTCCCTCTTCCTTCATAACTTGACCCTACTTCTATGGCCTATATTTGGAGAGTGGACTACAAAGGACTCAACGAGAGTGTCACATCCGCGATCTACCACATGACCTGGAATATAGAGTGTATTCACAGGTAAACAATATATAAGCACCACGCTTACATAATGTCGACCACCCACCCCGTTTACTTTGGAGTAAGTGCTATACAAACTTATGCATAAACATAATGATAAACTAGCTATACTAAGTATATAATCAAAGTAGACGATGAACATTGCAACTAAGAATATGAATAAGATGGATACTAATATTATCATAACAATTGTAGCAAGCATATAAAAGTAATGAAGATACAACGAGAGAGGGGTACAAAGATTATACCAAATCACGCTCTTAACAATGTCGGGAATCCAAGCGAAGCCTGCTTGCCTCCCTCTAGACCTAGCCTAACTAGCTAAGCCCTAGAATATAGTGGAGCTCTGTGGACGATCAGGGTTTCTGTCTTCTCAAATGACATGATTGCTCAGGGGGCAGGGCCTGGTTATATAGCCCCGAGCTTGGAACGTGAGCCCTTGGATCAAACCGATTTAAGGAATGGTGGAGATGCAACCTAGGAGGCGGTGAGAAACCGTCGTACCAACAAGGAGGCTGACAGGTGGGCCAAGGGGTCGGGCGGCCTACAGATGGGGCCGGCCGACCCCACATGCCAGTGTCTTGCCTCTCGCTTCGGTGTGGAGTCCTCTCGAGTCTTCTAGAAACTTTCCATGTTGGTTTCGCGGTGGAATTTCATAATTAAGTCTGACATGTAGGTCCTCCTTGATGGTTTTCTGGTTAAACCCTGCAGAAATCATAGATTCACCAAAACTCGTGGAATTGGTTAGTTTAAACCCCTAGACCTTTATTGGTGATCACAATTGTGCCTTTATACATGTTTTATTGACAGTTTATAATGGTTGTTAACTACCGTCAACAAGCTCCCCCAAGCTTAACCTTTGCTAGTCCCTTAGCAAATCTAAATTCAGCAAATTCGGATCAGGAGTTGCTGCAATGCTTTCACTCCTCAAAATTACACATGCGTTCAAACAATAATTCTCCTTCGGATTAGAAATAACTGATCTGACTTTCAAACTCACCCAATTACCTTCAACCATGGAGCTCCTTAGCCTTCACTTGGGTCTTGAACAATTGAAAGATAGAATGATCAAGTCAAGCACTGTCTTAAGTTCTTTGCTCAACCATTATACTGGAGTTTTTATAGGTTTTCAAAATAAAACTCAGAGCTTTCATTGCATGACACTCTCAAGTCTCTCAATGCATGTGGTATTTGTGGATCCTCACCAAGGTAATAGTAATGTTATGCCTTTCTCTTCCGACAACTAAAGCATATGTGGAGCTTTGTACAGAAAAAGATCCTTACAATCTTGGTGCCACGCCCTCACAGGTATCACGAACCACCCAACGGTTGTACCGTCCACTGCTTTGTGTTGGTAAGAACACTCGTAAGAGCTTGATAAGACGTGTGAGAGTGTGATTCCACAAACCTATAAATAGTTAATAGGACATTTGTTTTGAATTCTAATCAAACAATGAGTTATTATTTAAGTGTGAATTGCAGCAAATCATGGACCAGATGTTTGCAAGGATGGATCAAATAAAGAAAAATCAACCATCACAAATATATCATAATCATCAAGGTATGAGAGGTAAATTAACCATACCATTCTATTTTGGATTTTATGATGGAGAAAAATATTTTGATTGGGAGATGTAATAGAACAAGAGTTTAATTCACACCTAGTTCCTGAGAAACATAGAGTTAAATATGCCACTAGGGAATTCAAAGATTTTGTTCAATTCTGGTGGCAAGAACTAGGCAATTTGCATCAACAATCTCAATCATGGGATAGACTTAAAGAAGCAATGCGTGATCATTTTATTCCTCCATCTTATAAACGTAAAATGCAATGCTTAGAGCAAGGTAATATGTCTATCTAGGAATATTATGTAGAGTTTCAAAAGTGTGCAATATGTTGTGGGATAGAGGAGGATCCGGAGGATAAAGTTTGTCGTTTTTATGGTGGTTTGAGAAGTGAAATTTAGGATATTGTTTATTATAAAGATTTTAACACTACAAACCAGTTATTTCAGCTAGCTATGCTTGCAAAAAAAGAATTGTAGGAACATCAATAAAAGAACCAGACCAACATTGGCGATAACCTCAACCAGATTTTAGCAAGGGTGGAGCAAGCATAATACCTAGAAAGGCAACCAGATCATGGTAGCAAGGGTGGAGCAACTAGACCAACATTGGCGATAACCTCATAGGCTCATGTCTTTTAAGTAAGGAAGTCTACTTAAAGGCAACTATGAGATGCGCACAATGATAAGGCTTGATAACTCATGCACTCACTGAGGGTAATAGGCTACACAAATCATGGTAATACCTAGAAAGCAAGCAACCACACATCTAAAGAACTAATGAAGATAATCTTGAAATGAAGAACCTGACACTATATTTAAAAGAAGCATGTGCAAGCTTCTAACAAGGTATCACTACAAGTTTTAGTTTTCAAAAGTTTGAAGTTTCTTCTAACTACTAACTTGTCATCTAATTCCTTTGTAAGCAAACATACAAACACTATCTTCAAGCATAGCTATTCAAGCAGCATAGAACAAGACATTTTTTTGTCTAGCTTCACACAGGGAAGATAGTAACATCACATCAATCACAGGTTACTTATTATTAGAACAAAGGTGAGGGAAGCATAGTTATGCATAAAGCAACAATCATGATGATGCATGCTTCATCCTATTCGTCCTCACAATATTGCCAGCCTAAGGTGGAAATCACATTCTATATCGGTGGCATAACACGTACTCTCTTGATATATAGCTAGTCGTCAGCTACATTCAATATACGCATTCGTGGTTAGCGTACCTGCAGAAAAGTTCATTTCAGCCCAACCCAACATGATATATGAGTAGAAATAAAAGTCTGGTCTCTAGGTTGAATGATCAAGAGCAACAACATATTTGAAAGCAGTAAACTAAATACTTCCATATATATATATACCCCAATATATATACTTCTATATCAAAGCTACCCGATGATTAAATTTGCTATCCACAATTAAATATGCACCATACACACATGCAAGCATGCATATACAATCTTATCAAAACTAGCTCTCCCTGACCACATGCTCACACTTGTAGTCATGCCACTCATCAACTTACCTTCTTACCTGGGCATAGATATGACGTTGCAAAAAGTAAATTGCAGAATTTAAAAGCCCCAAAGTTAGTCTTACTTAAAGCCACCTAGTAGTCCTTAATTGGGCTTAACTAGAGGTTGTCGCTAGCATAGTTTTCCAAATTAGTTTTGACAAATTTTCCTGTAGCTAAAGTTTTACTCCAAATAGGCTTTTAAAACCAAACTTTTTGTTTTTAAAACTATGTACACGATAGTATTATGCTTAATCTTGCTCCAATACCAGCTATGACAGAACCACCCAATTTATACAAGCTCAAGTACAATTGTCCAAGTTTAACACATTAACGCACATATACTTGCACTCATATAAACCCGGTAGTCCACCAAGTGTCACGAAGGACCTCGGTAAATCAACTTCACAACCAAGACTGTAATAGATTAAACAAATACACATCACATACATGGAGTTGTAGTGGAAATAATATTACAAATGAGTTCATAAATAAGAGTACAAGTTGGGTTTCAAAACCAATTAGAGAAAACAACATAGCTTTAAAATGATTACAATAATATAAGTTCCAAATACAATGCTAGCATAAGTGACATCCTTTGACAAAAGCATAAGATGAGAATACTATACAAAATCACCGAGCCCACCGACGGTTAGCCACCATATTCAGCAGGTCGAGAACTGCACCTGCTACATGGTAGGATAAACCCTGAGTACGAGGGGTACTCAGCTAGACTTACCCGTCATAAACCAAAAATAATATGACACCAAGAACTATGCAAGGCTTTATAAGTGGAGCTAGCTTGACAACATTTTTGCATAAAAATCTTAAGTACATAACTTGGATATATAATATCTTTAGCATCAAATTATACCTATTCAATTAAGCATCTCTAGATTAGCACCTATACTAGAGAAATCACCTGATTAAGCTAAACAAGCATTAGTAACCATATCCGATGTAGTAATTTGAGCATCATCATAACCATCAAGTTTCATAAAATATTACTACAATGCTGAAGCTAGTCGAGTTTCTCACTATCCAGGAGAGACAGCGATTCGAATTGATTCCAACTAGCTGGGGATTTATTCCTAACACAAACCCAGGCAACCAGACAACGGTTACCTTAGATCACCTTTGGTACAACTCAGGAACCAACTTTACGGGTCCGATCAGCGTTGCACCCTCAGAGATTTTACCAATCTGCCAGGAAGATCAGTCCCAGCCTGCCCTTGGACTCACACTATTGGCTCTCTGCACATCCTTACTTCCTCCAGAGTGCGCACTTTCAGTTAACGGGTCACGGCCTGAGTTGAGCTACTCGGCTTCATAGTCGGAACGACTTATTCGGCAGAAGTTCCAACAGCAGTGATTAAGCATGCATTCAATCTCGACAGAAGTTCCAACAGCAGTACGGTCCTTAATCGACATAGACGGGGACAAATAGGCACCCAAGTCCTCCATGCCTTGTTGCTTCTCTATCGCAATCCCGTCCGGTCTCCTTTCATTCATTAATACATGGTTATTTTCCACGATAGCACACATAGCCAACTGTGACCAGATATTCACCTATATCTCGCAGGTGATAGGAAATCACCACTTCTACCGACTAAGGATGGCTAGGCATATATATTCAATCCTGGACCTACATAGGATTCAAGGTACATATATATCTAGACAAGGAAAATATGCATCAAATGTTTTCATCCAACTCCTACAACCTAATGCATCAAACATATATAACTCAATTTGATATTTATAAAAACATAGGAAGCTTATAATGCTCCAGGGCTTGCCTAGGATCCAACACTAGGTTAGTGTTTGTTAGATGACACTCGCTTGGCATGCATCTCCCATCCTGGCACTTGCTTAGTCCTTCCATCTTCGGGATAGGTCCACCAAACACCATCTTTGGGATTGGTCCACCAAACACCATCTTCGGGTTCGGCTCCAACATTACATCCTTCACATAGTGCATCTAGCGTACCAAGATGAGATGCAAGATGCCAAAGTATGAATGCATGGAAGTGCAATAGACGATGCATCACAATACAGTAAGCAAGACAAATACAATGTTACACTAAACATACATAAGCATTTCACATTGCTTAATTAAACACCACATAACCTATCATGCTAAGATAGCAAAGAAGGTAGCACCATGCATGACACAAGTTTCACAAGGTCTTAGGTATATTAAGTTAACACCATCAAAGACATGAGTCACACTTAGCAACATACAAGGTCAGCGGCAAGGTGAAGCAAACAACTTTAGCTACAAACTCAGATTCTGGATAGCAGCACAGTAGCCACTTGTGTCAACCATAACTAGAGTTACAAGCATTCAATAAAGGTAATCTTGGACTTTCTAGAAACCTTATGAAATTGTCTAAAACTTTCTTATAAACATCACAAGATGATTCAACAGTTATCAGGGTCAATCAAAGCAATCTTCTAGATCTGTCCAGGTTTTTCCAGAACATGACCACTTCGGGTGACTAACTTTACCCAGCTATAACTCACAAACCATTTGGCCAAATGCCATGCAAATTTGACACAAGCTAGATAAGTAAGTTATGTAAAACTTTGTTATAGACATGATTCACAGAAAACATCATCTTCATCATGCAATTTGCTTAACCCCAGAAACTGTCCAGAATAGTCACTATAATTGAACTATAGAGGAAATAATATTTCACTACATTAAACAATTGAATTAGGGGAACAACTGTCACACTCCAAAATTTTAAATTTTGGATTGTGCATAGGAAACACTAATTAAAAAAAGTTTTAATATTCGGATAAAATTTTCCAAGTTTAGTTTACGATAGCATCGATTAATTATTGGGAAAAAAATGAGAATCTTTAAAAATTTTCTAAACTAATTAGATGGGCTTAGTTGTAGCTAAGCACTTCCTTGCCGCTGGGCTTATCTGTGCTTTGCCGGCCTCGATTGAACAGAGCAAGCAGCCCATGCGTCAGTTTTATCTCCTTCACTCCTTGTCTCGCTGCCAGTTAGGGACCGTGTGTCAACTCTTCCTATTCCATCAGGTCGAACTCGAGACGGGCTCTATACCGAGTCCAATCATGAATCAAACCTGGATTCCTAGGATTTTGGTGACCCTATAAAGCACGTACGGTCCCTCCGTATTTTCCTTTCCATCTACCAGCCGACTCATCTCGTGCCCGCAGCGTTGACGACGCGAAGCCCTAGTTCGCCGTCACCGATTTCGATCTGCCGTTCTCGTCGCTGCCTGCAAGTCGATCGATGCCGAGGTCCGCGACGTGGTGACGATGTCGTGCATGTATTTAGTATTCGTTTCCTTTTCGCTTTTGGTCGCTTATATGCATCGATGCTGAACCCTTGCAGGAGCTCGTTGTCTGCACGTTGAGCTGCTGATCGTCTTCGGTTCGACTCCGTCTCCATCTTTTGTTGCGGTGAGAATCCCACGTTTCCCTCTTCTATCTCGTGTAAGTCTTGGATCGAATCGTGGCCTCTAGGGATGAGTTTGTGTGCTCTGCCGTGCTGTCTCGCCGCCATCCATGGTTGTTGTCCCGCTGGTCTTCTTCTCAGGCCATGCTGAACCCATGTATGAGGTCGCCTACATGCCTGCTAGCTCTCTGTACCCTTGGTTCGCGTCGCCGTGGCGAGCTCGGTATTCTGTCCATGGCAGTGTTAGCCTAAACGTTAAACGGTGAACGGTCGGTCACCCATCGTTTAGAAAAAAGTCGGTATACACGGCCGTTTAAACGGACTTTTAAACGGTCGAAACGGTTTTGTACGGCTTTACACGGCTAATCGGCCTACACGGTCACCCATCGAGTAGCGTTTACACGCCGTGTAAATGGCCTACACGGCCGTGTAGGCGAACAGTGGTCCATGGTGATGCTCGTTTCCTATTCAAGCAATCTGGACATCACACTCACCTTCCCAGCATGCACGCACCGGCAAGCCCTGCCTGCCCTTGATGGCTTGTTGACACCATCGTGAGGTCATGCTTAGGTGTAATACGGCTATTTTCTTTAGAAAAATAACTATACAAATACATGAGAAATTTACGTATACGTTGCACTGCCGGCCCTTTCTCTTTATTAGCTTGATGACGTCATCCCGACATCACCATGACATCACCCACACCTTATTACCGTTTTCCTTTAGAAAAATAAATGGAGAAATACTATAGAAATACATAACCCATAAACTTCAATTGATCTCCACTGTTTCTTCGTTTTAATTCCGGTTCGAGTCATTCCAGTTGCATTAGATTCGCGTCGTCGCGCTCTATGCAGTAGCGGTAACCTTTATCATGTCACCTAATTATGAATTTATTAATTTAAATAGTGATTAGATTAATATATTTATTTAATAGCTTCCCAATTAAAAGTAATCTAATTTTAACTCAGTTCTTGCTGCGTTACGACCGTGCCGACCATAAACTATAGGTTAGGGATGATGTTTACCATGTCATATGTGTTTTTCCATGTATAGTCAAATATTAAATTGTTTAATAGGCATGTAACCAGTTTTCCAAATTAAGAGCAACATAGGTGATGTACTTAAAGATTTTTCTATACAAATATTAATATGATTAATTGCTACATAAATGCATTTTTAATTTCTTATTACTTAGTTTAAACAAGTTGTATATATTAGGCACCATTAGGTACGCACGTGTCCCTTTTCATATTGCAAACTTTAAGTTGAACTTGCTTAATCCCTACGGCAATATTTATAAAACAAAATTGGTCTTAACTCAGCTTCGAATTAAAATATAATTTATGTAATCTGAGTTAATAACTATCACGTGGTTTTTATTCAATTAAGATAATTAAGCATGTAATTGTTTCTTTTTATAATATAAACTCTTGGTAGTCATTTCTTTTTAATCGTAGCTCCGTTATCAACGTTTCTTGTGTTCTCGTGACCGTAGCCGGTAGTCCTCTTTTAGTACATTGTTTTATCTTGTGTGATGTATTGTTTTTAATTGCTTTTATTTGCTGCTTGTATGTTTCCCTATGTTTGGTGCTTCCTACGAGTAGAATGAGAACCATACGTAAGTGTTGCTGGAGACTAGAAGCTAAGTGGCAGAACTTGCGAATGGAAGATAAAGTTGAGGCTTTTCTGAGCAAATTGCTTTGGGCGTAAAGCAAGTAAAAGGCAAGTATAGCTTGGGTTTTCTTTTTGTGACCATGATCTTGTGACTCGATTAATGTTTAAGCAACAAACGATAAAAATGACTTTTTAACAACTTGAGGATTTATCTGTAAGAGAATCTCCAGGATTTACAGTACAACTGTGAGGGCTATATGGCTCTGGTTTTAGCTCAATATGAGGACCTTTTCTAGCTTGTTAGAGGTTACCCTTGTGGCGCAAATGGGGAAAAGCAGACTGTGGATCCCTGGGACTGGTTGTATCACACAGACTGACTTTGGAAACCTAGCGGCCCTAACTTGTTAGACGAACCTTTGAAAGGCTTCATAGTGAACCCTGCCTGCTCACCTTGGGAGTGTTTTGGGGATTGGCTGCCCCGGGCATATAGGTAATCACGACTCACAGTGAAAGTGTACACCTCTGTGCAGAGTTTATTAAACTGGTATACTAGCCTTACTCAAGGACACGAGCGGCCTTGGAATCCTTACATTTAAGATGATGACTTTTGATTGTTAACATGCTCATTGTTTACCGTTTTATGCTCTATATTATTTATGTTATATTGATCATGAGTTTATGGGATCTATACTACTTTGTTGCTATACTTACGGAGTTCGACATGGACTCACTCTTGCTATTCCCCACACTCCAGACTTTAGTAAAGTTGCCTCAAAGATCGATGGTGTTATGGTGGAGTTACAAGAAGACTGATAGAAGTGCTAGGCATATGTTACCCCCAGTCAGTCATCCCTGAGAAGAATGGAGCCTGAAGTTTAGTCACCGTTCCGTGATACTCTGATGTAAGTGTTTAATATAGCTATGTCTATGTTATATAATAACATTGTTTCTGATACTTTTTCATTCTGGCATATGTGTGGACTTCCTGGGCACACATATGATGAGCCTGGTTTTGTTCTTTAGAAAACCGGGTGTGACAACAACCAAGGTTACCAACAGTTCATATACATCAAAAGCATGCTAGAAAACATAATGGTCAAGCTCAAATAAATTATTTAAATGCCTTTATTAATTTATTTGGATAAAAAGGTGAAATAAAGAACATATATTTTGAGTGCACGGTACATTCTGAGAAAATTACAGTAGCTCACATATACTTCCAATAGTCTACTGTATAAATTTTGCTCAGGTTTTATAATTTTATTACTATGAAAAAGACAAATTATTATTGCAAGAAGTCATGTGAGAGCAAGATAAATCTAAAGATCAACATTTCTTATAAGCACATAGCCATATTAGGGTTTCTCGGGCCACAATATCACCATGCAAAGGTAAAGGAACCATATTTCACTTTTTTGCATATATAAATTATTTATAAACCATTTAAAACCACTTATCAAGCATTAATCAAGTTAAATCAATAACTCCATCATACTACATTCAATGGACATGAAATGTTTACCATAGTACACACAAAGTATTAGTAGCATTCCATAAAATTTTCACAGCAATTGGAGACCACAACTTTAATTATGAATTTCTTCCTAGAAAACCCAAATTATCATAGATAAATAAAAACAGTGAAAACTTTCTACTAAAACATATCATATTATGACCCTACTATGTAGATCTACTCACAAGGATTCCAAAAATTCTTCATTTGCTATTTTACGATTTTTCCATGATTTACTAATAATTTCCAAAGATTTAGCCAGATTATGCATAAAATAAATGGAAAAAGGAAAAACGCATTTTCACCGAGGCCCCTTCAAGAAACTTTAATTAAACCAAGCAAATAAGTCCTAATAACACTATTCATATGAGCCTGTGGATTTGTAGAAAACCCCTGCACTTCTTCGAATTGGAGCCTGAGGTCCTTCCTCCTCCCTTTAACAAAAACAAGGTAGAGCACGACCGAGCTCCAGCCGATTCCAGCGGCTTGGGCGAGCTTCGGTGGTGCAGAGGGGTGCCACGACCTCGACACGCCCGTGCGCACCCACAGGTGCCCACAACATGGTCAGCGGCGACCTGTGGCTTGCTAGCCGCGGGAGCAACCGGCGCGGCGGCAACCGAGACGGCAGAGGTGCGGCTTCGGCGATCCGTACCAACAAGGAAGAGGTGTGGAAGAAATAGGAGGCTCGCGTGAACCCAAAGGCAGCTTCAGCTTGACCATCGATGGCCCGTGGCCTCCTAGCCACGTGTGCAGGCAGTGGCAACCATGGCCGCCACGGTGGTCATCGTGGCGCTGGTGTTCTGGCGGCGACGGGAACACGAGAAGGGAGCGCCGGGTGCGTCGCGAGGAGAGGGAGGTGATGGAGCCAGTGGCAAGGTCAAAAGAGGCTCTGAGGAGGGGGTTCCACGGCAACAGCAAACTTTGGCCGACTCCCATGGCGGACGCGGCGCGCTGCGGTCAGAGAGTGAGAGGGAGAGCAATGGGAAGGCAGAGAGTGAGCCAGAGGGAGTGAAGGAGATGGGCACCATCGTCAGGGAGGTAGGGACACGCGGCATCACAGTGGGGGCATGACCTCGTGCATGGCGGCCACGTCCACAACACGCATTGCCCTTTGAGGCAAATTTCTGAACAGGTGGCGGTCAGCGATGTGGGTAAGGTGGGTGCCGATTTGGGCTAGCTACGGGCCGATTTGGACCTTGGGCCCAAAGGCAAAGTTGAAGCCCACTAACCGCTCTACACTTTTCATTAAAGGAACTGAGTCATTAGGGTCCTCCATTAGCAGCTAATTAAGCCCCAAGTTGATAGTGGCAACGGCTTAAACCCGATTAAGCTTGCCCGTCTTTGATCTCAAATCCTTGGCCAAAACTTGGTCAAATGAATTCCAACTTTCTCTGAGCTCTTCTCAAAGTATAAACTCCAACTTTTATAAAAGGACTAAATCAAGTTACTTAGCAAATTTTGGAGAACGCGGCATGCCAACATGTCAATGTTAGTAAAAGTGACAAAGTAAACTTTTGCTATTTTGGAAACTATTTTAGAAGATCCAAATGAACTCCAATTTTGATGAGACTTGATTTATTGCTTCCACCATGAAAGGTACTTCAACTCATATTAAGGAATCCAATTGAGCTACCACATGAATTTGGACGATAAAATGTCACTATGCCAGAAAAGCTTATCAGTGATGCCTCGATTAGTGACTAGAAATGAAACGCGTCACTAATAAGCATATCAGTGACATGGGTTAACGATACGCGTCACTGATTAGCTATTAGCAATGCCCCAGGAACAAGGCGCGTCACTAATAACAAGATATCAGTGACTCTTGCAAAGAAAACACGTCACTAATAAAACCTGTGACGTGTATTGCCCAGGCACGTCACAGATATATGGCCGTATTGGTGATGCAGGTGAACAAGACGCGTCACTGATAAGGAAAGTGATGCGTTTTGCCTGAACACATCACTGATACAAGGAAATATCAGTGACTCTTCTCGACAAAACGTGTCACTGATAATAAAAGCGACGCACCAATCTAAATGCGTCTTTTGCTTTCCCCTTTTGTCTCTCCTGTACACGTGAAGTCAAGTCCGAATGCCGCCACCGCTGCTTAATCGCAAGAGTCACGTCCACGTGGTCCTTCCTCTCCCAACTCGCTCTTTCCTCTCCTTCCCTCTCCTCTCCTATGCTAGGGTTAGCCGCCGCCACCGGTCATCTACTCCTCACCGGCGCCGCCTCCCTCTTCTAGATCTGGTAAGGATCGACGGCCCCTCCCTCATCCACATAGGTGTCCCGAGTCATAGCAGCCGAGCCACTCTCGTCTTCCCCATCTCTCTTGACTCTCATCGCCACCGGCGGCGGCCTGCCAGCCCGCCGCCGCTCCCCTCCTGTCTCCTCTCCCTTTCTCCTAGCTCTATGTCTTCCTCTCTCTCCTCTCGTTTCCTTCCTCTTCTCAAATCCATAACCACAAGCGGTGGTGGAGGGCGTAGGGCGGCAGGATCTCGGTGTGGGTGACGGCGGGATCTAGCATGGGCGATGGCAGTGGTGGCGGCCGGATCCTAGTGGTGGCGGCGGAATCCCAGTGGTGGCTGCTTCTGGATCCCTCGCGCCATCCGCCTGCTGCACACACCTCCTCTACTCTGGTCTGCCATCTCCCTTCTCTCTCCCTCTCTGATTTCTCCTAAATTGATATGGTTCTAGATCTAGGATTTGGGCAATGATGGTTGCTGCTCTACAGCCTGGCTTCTCAATAGATACTCGACACCAATGATGGTTGCTGCTCTACTGCTGCGTTTGGAATTCAACAAGCCTTATGGTGCTAATTTGTAGCAATCTAGTTTAGAGAAGATAGCTAGCTGAGTTGATTTTTTATATGCTCTGTTTTATATGCTCTGTCACCAATATGATTTTTGAGAACTTGAGATGCACAAATGACACTTAATTTCGGTGTCAGATTAATATTTATCACATCATCTACCTTTATTACATACTGCCATGGCCATAATTAACATACTGATTCCATTGTGAGAACTTAAATTACAGAATGGATCTTAACGACATGACAGTGTTTTTTTGGCCCTCCCTAATTTCCATCACCAGTATACTGCAAACTGCAATCAGTAGCAGTAGAAACTTTAGTTACAGATAGTCGTTACAGGAACCAGTACTTAAGAGTTTCTAGTGTTCAGGGGACCTGTTCCTCATTTTCAGGCAAGTATGGCCAATGTGCACAGGCTGCATTTGGTCAGCCAGATCATGACAATTACTTCTGATTGTTACATTTATGAATGTCACTGACATGTCTGCAATATATAAATGGGTAGATGGTAAGGACCTGCACATAGATAAAATGTTTAGTAATGTTTATAGGTTGCCAATTTCTCGTAGGAAAATGTCACTGACATGTCTAGTAATGTTTATCCTTGTGTACAATATTTTCTCATAGGAGAATGTTTATACAACAACAACAACATAGCCTTTTATCCCAAGCAAGTTGAGGTTGGCTAGAGATAAAATCCAAAAGAGACGAGAAACAGGAAGACACATAAAGGGACATAAAGGGCACAAGACAAAAAGAGGTCACGGTTCAGGCACGTTGATTGTCAATCTCCAAGCGCTCCTGTCCATAGCTAAATCCTTGGAGATATTCCACTCTTTAAGATCTCTCTTAACGGACTCGTCCCAAGTTAGTTGAGGTCGACCTCTACTGCTCTTTACATTATCGGCCCGCTTTAGAACTCCACTACGCACCGACGCCTTAGGAGGCCTCCGTTGGACATGTCCAAACCATCTCAACCGATGTTGAATCAATTTCTTCTCAATTGGTGCTACCCCAACCCTATCCCGAATATCGTCGTTCCGGACTCTATCCCTCCTTGTGTGCCCACAACACCAACGCAACATACGCATCTCTGCTACACTCAATTGCTGGACATGTCGCCTTTTTGTAGGCCAACACTCAGCACCGTATAACATCGCCGGACGAATCGCCGTCCTATAGGAGAATGTTTATCCCTACTCTAATTCTATAGAGAATTTGGCTATGATTGCCTAACTCTTTCTGTTTTCTATAGATAAGTGTATTTGGTGGTAATCGTGCTTGGTAACATAGTGCATCCAGTTCAACTTATTTTTCCGTACTGAGATCTCTTATTTATGGAGTAGTTGCTGATTTTTTTCCTCAAATGAGTTCGAGCAACAGAGAATGCTGGTGATAATTATCTGTGTTGGAGACAAGTAGGATGAGGCTCCGACAGTCATTTGGATATCTCACAGTACAAGCTTTTTAGTCACTCCATTCATGTACTTGCTGTTTGTCTTTCATATATTATTATCATTATCATTTCCTCCCAAGCTAGTTTGTTTATTTGCTAATACTTGGACAGGTAGCTGTATTGAAAAGAAAATAACTGTATCATGGCATATAGTACATCTCTTTGTTAAATTACTGCTTCTCTAAACGTTTTGTTGAATTGATCTCTAGGTTACCAACCATCCAGAGGAAGTGCAGCAGCTTAAGCTTCTTTATATGGGACTCTACGTGCTGATTTGGTGTGAGGTGGCTACTAGATTCATGCCAGAGTGTATTTGTTACATCTACCATCATGTAAGATTGACTTGCATTCTTTTTCCTAATCAAGTGAATGAAACTGATAAATTATCATACATGAGGCCTTCACTTTTCCTGAGTAGATAAAACTTAAGCTGACAATATTTAGGGACATATAGAGCCTGTTGATGTATGCAAACAATTTGAGAAGTTATATTCTCTGTTAACTTAAACTCACTATTCTCTCTGTTCTGAATCTTGCAGGCCAATGCATGAGATAACTTAATCTATATCGGGCAGCACCATGGTGAAGCTGTGCACGTTAACTATGGCTGCTTTTTAGTTGTAGAGATTGGTTTCCTACAAATGGCTACACTGTATGTGCTGTTTCTTTTCACTGAAAAGGATTCACTGTATGTGCTGGTTCTATTACTGCTATCTCTAGTTGGCATTAAGCTATATAGGTCTTGCTTTCCTAGTCATTGTAAAACAGGAAAACAAACTGCCGAATTGATATGGAACAGTGGTATACTGCCAATGTATATCTGCTAGTAACAATGTTTAAAAAATATATCTGCTAGTAACAACCTACCAGCATGTATTTTTACAGGATGTACTTCTGCTAGTAAATGTACATATTATTTCAGAGTTCAAGAAAGTGTACTGCTGTTATTTTTACAGCATGTTCAGATTATTTTTGAGCTGAATAGCTGAATGCTGGGGGCACTTTGCTATGTTTATAATGCTGTTCTGACAAAAATGATCCCATAAGGCAACAATGTATAGGAGCCATGTCACTTTATATGATCTGCACCTAATAATCAATCTTCAGCTAGGTCGCCAGATGTTAGTAGGATCATTTCACCTTGATCTGTGCCTTGCATATACAAAGTACACCAGAGATGTTAGTTTGTCGGAATCACCTGATTGCCAGAAGTGCATCAGGTTGATACTGAATCTCTGCTTATCTGAAGGATTTGATACTTTTCCAACTCTGCTTTGCACAGACGGCTGCTCAATGATAGATCGTCGAATGGTAGGATCATTTCACCTTGATCTAATTCATATTTAGATGCCCTTGGCAATTGCATTGCCATTGTATCATCTCTGGCTACCCCTGAACAGTCAGTTGCTATAATGGATCTGATCTAGGAATAGTGGGATGAGCTAGTTGGTGAGACGCCTCTGAAGATATGCTATCCTGTTCTTGAGAATCATGAGTGGAGAATTATCACTGGATGTGACCCCAAGAACACCCGGTGGAGTTATCACAATGGAGGATCATGGCCAGGTATCATCTCTCTTTGTAATGTTTTTTGTTTGTTCTTGAAAAAGGACCCGAGTTTCTATATCATGTGTTGCAGCCCAAGCAATCCTGATCACAATCTGCGCTAGAAGAGGAAAGGAATGGAGGATTGTGTCATGTTGCATGTAAGATTTCTTGTTGAGCTCACTTCCACATATAATCTAGATGTGTAGAAGTCTATGTTAATGGTTACTTACGGTAATGATCGACTGTCTAGTACTTGTTGGATTTAGAATGCTGGCAATTAACAAAGAGTAAATTTCTCTCTTGTCATAGGTAGCTACCAGTTTAGTTTGCTTTATTATCTTTACTTACACTTGAAATTAATGAAATGCTGCAGCTAAGTAAATATTTTGGTAAATATGTGAGTTTTTTGTAATGTTTCATGCACATGTGAGTTTTTTTTTCCCATGTATCAGAATCTAGCAAAAACTTTTAGAATTGGGATTCATTAATATTATGGAGTTCTTCATTCCACTATTATTAAATCATGCTCCACTTTTGTGGTCAGGAAAACTGCCTGAAGAATTGGTTGGTGATTTTTCAAAGTAAATATCTGAATTCTAGTAAGAAACTCCTTTATGGTTTGCTTTGATTTCTTTCTGAATTTTGCCTGACACAACAAACTAAACCAATTAGCTTAGCCATTTCCTCATACAGGCCCTATCCAACTGAATATGAGTTTCCATGGAAAAAAATCTGAGTAGTATGAATAGGCCAGGTGAAAGGTCCTTATTTGGTTTTGGTAATTGAGTGACAACTTAGGTGGACTAAGTGTGTTTTATATGAGATATACAGGTGTTTAGTCCACAGGTACATGTGTGTAAGCAACATATGCCATGGAGGTGGAAATGGCTTAGAGATGTTGCAAAGCTTGCACATGTGATGATGGAGGAGCTTATTGCACATGAGACATGACATTGATCATGTGACCAAGGTGGAGAAGATCAAGATGAGGCTTGGCTCGATGGACCGGTTGCAAGTGTGAAGGGCAAGTTGGAGACTCTGAAGCAAGGGACCGCGTGTGACGGTGAAGCTTAAGCAAGACTTGGTGCCGATGGACCAACGCAACGGTGAAGAGCAAGTGAGGTCAAGATCGATAAACCAATACGATCACGTGATGATATGAAGTGGATCATATAATTTGGTGATTGGTTGGTGCATGTGTTGCATCAACATCGAAGGAGAAGGAATGGAATGCACAAGGCAAAGGTATAACCTAGGGCATTTCATTTCACCGGTCAAAGGTTGTGTAGAGAAGTGCATGACTGGGTTTAGGATAGATGGCCGTATTATCAAGAGGGGCAAACTTGTTTGCATATCAGTCATCTAGTGCCACTCGAGTGATCTAACTATGCATCATTGCTAGGATCGAGTGGCGTGGCAAGTTGAGTGGTTAACTCCTTTAAAATGATTGTGAAAATGCTAACACACATGCACATGGTGATGTACACTTGGTGGTGTTAGCACATTTACGAAGGCAGTAGAGTTTGAGCGGTATATTTAGCGCTTTTTGTGGAAGTGAAATGCCTATTTTCCACTACGCCGGAGGCGGAGATTTTCTCTTAGTCAAAGGAGAAGGAAGTCGGAGTAGAAACGGAGGCGAACGGAGGTCACTGGGATGATCGGACGCTAGACCGGATGCGCTCTCGGCACGACCGGCACGTCCGGTCAGTGGTAGCAGCTATGTGTGGCACGGGGCGCTAGGGTTTGCAACCGGTGCGTCTAGTCCCTCGTGGAACCGAAGCGTCCGGTCACGCACCCAAGGAACAGTGTGTGTCTTAGAGCTAATCGGACGTGGTGGCACATTCGGTCACGTGCGATCGGACACGTCCGGTCGACAAAGTCGCTCTTTGGAACCTCTCTAGACAGTGACAAAGTCGCTCGTTGTGGCGTGGAGCGCGTCTGGTCAAACAGTGAAACACGTTCGGTCGATCTCTTGACCGTTGGCGTGCAAGTGACCGTTGGGATCGCGCGGACGACATTGAACGCAGGACGACACGTGGACGGCTACGAGTAACCGGACGCGGTGCAGCGCGTCCGGTCGATGCAAAAAAAATGCCCAGTGAAGGGGTAACGGCCATATTCGTTCGTGAGGCTATAAATACTTATGGTGGCCGGCCTTGGCCGGTAGCTGAGCACACTATAGCCTTGGTGGTTTATGTGGTAGTGCTTGGGAGCCCTCTAACTCACTCTTGCTTGATAGTGTTCATCCGATCGAGTGAGTGAGTGATTCTAGTGCGATTGCATCGTGAGGTTGCATCGAGTGGCACTAGGTGTTCGTGTTGCAAGGCGGTGGTGCTTGTTACTCTTGGAGGTTGCCACCTCCTAGACGGCTTGGTGGCTTGTGGCTCCGTCGAAGCTCGCAAGTAGATTGTGCGAGGCTCCGGAGAAGCTTTGTGAGGGAGATTGTGCTCACCCCGCGGGGATCGCGAAGAGCAACTCTAGTAGAGCGTGTCATTGAGCTACCACACTTGATGGTGGGTTCTTGCGGCGCTCTTTGGGAGAGCTCGGTTGTGGATACCGATTAGCCGCCGAACCACGAAGCGTTGGTCGACACAACGGGGACGTAGCTCGGAAGAAAATCACCATGTCAACATTTTCTACTCTTCTCGGTAGTTTGCCTTCGTGCAACACAAGCTTATTTACTTTCATATATACCTTGCTTGTGTTGTTGCTCTTGTATCTAGTTGTGCCTGTGTGTCACACCCATTTTTAAGGAACAAATGGAATGCATAGTCTTATGTGCGCCCAAAGATCAATCACACATAAGATGACAAATATAAATAGTATCATCACAAATGTTTATTACATAACGAATAATATCACAGAGTCTTCACGTAATAAAGCGGAAACATAGTATAAATATAGTGGTAGCTAGCTCCATAGCATAGGCACGTCAACTGGTTGACCACAAGTCTAGTAATCTTCTGGAAAGTAGTAGTAGTAATCACTATTTGCACTTTCGGGATTCCATCCTGTGGTGGGGGAATACAAGGGTGAGCACAAAAGTACTCAACAAGTGTAACATGGGGTTCATGTAGCTCAAGTAGGATAGACACTGGTTCAACTGCATGTAGCTTTTAGTTGATCATGTTTTAAGCAATTGAGTAGCATCAAATAGGTAATATTCCCGAAATAAACATATGATCATGTAAAGAGAATAATGAATAGCAAGAACAAGTAAATTAATAGTGATCTCTATTCCGTAAGGGTCCAAGGCTGCTCGTGTCCGTGAGCACGGCTGATATACCAGTTTTACACTCTGCAGAGGTTGTACACTTTCACTGTGAGTCGTGATCCCCAAAAGCCCGAGGTCATGACTCCCCATTGGACAATCAAGTTTCACTATGAAGTCTTTCCAAGGTTCGTCTAACAAGTTAGGGCCGCTAGGTTTCTGTGGCCTACAAATGTAGAGCCCCCCTTCCATATGGCACAATGACACGCAGCCTATACTCATAGGGACAGGAGCCGCACTACACCCAACCCGGAACACAACCCCTTTTGCGCCATAAAGGTAACCACTAACAAGCTAGAAAAGGTCCTCTTATATGACTAAAGCCAGAGCCATGTAGCCCTCACAGCTGTACTGTAAGTCCCGGATGTTCGCTTACAGATAAGTCCTTACGGAGAGGAATCTAGAGAAAACTCTAGCCCTCTTGTTCCCTGTTGCTAAAAATCATCTTTTAGTGTTATTGCATATATCATTAGTCAAATTACAAGATCATTGTTTATGTGAGCACTAGCCACTACCCAATGCCAATAACCATAGGATTCAAGGAACAAGATCAATACTAAGGCATCCTTAACAAGGAGACACATGCAGCATGAATTAAGTGAATTAAAGTGAGTAGGTAACAAAGATAATCCCATGCTAAACTTGCCTTGATCTAGCTGATCCTGTTGATCCGACTCGTAAATGTTCTCTTGATCACCAACGAACTGATCACCGTCTATTCTCGATTAGCACATCAACAACAATCATCCAAGGGCAATCATGCAAAGCAAACAAAGCTACAATTAGAACAGTACACCAACAGCAGTAAAATAAGATGAAAAGTTTTTAAAACAAATCTACATCGCTCTAGGATCACACAGACGCGAAGTTCACGCAAATCGGAGCTAAAACGGAAAAGTTATGATTTAAACAAGATTTACTTTATTAAAGTAATAGATTAAATCTAACCTCGAATTTTAAAAGTGTAAAATCTACTATACAGCAGTACTAATAGGTAGAGTATGAAATTATGAACCTAACGCAACTTGAACGGATCAAATCGGAGTTAAAACGGAGATTTTATGACCTAAATAGATCTAGTGGCAATTCTGTAAATAGCTGAAAGCGTATTTTCATTTAAACCGACGAAATTTACGTTTTCAAAACAACAAAACGTAATTCAGCAAATACGCCTTGGACTGCGGGTTTAAAAATGAAGAAACAGAGGGTTCTTATGCAAAATAGCCAGGCGAAGGGGTATCCTAAGATCTGAGCCGTTGGATTAGATTTAAACGGCCGAGATTTGACTGGGGGAGAGAGGAAGGGGATTCCGGCCGGCTACAATGACCGGCGCGGTGGAGACCATGGCCGGCGGCGAAGACCTCGCCGACGTTCGCTGTTCTCGCTATCTCGGGCACCATTGACGACGAAAAAAACACAAAACGAAAGAGGAAAGTATCGCGGACTCACCAAGATGACTCGCGGCAACCGAAAACGGACAAGGGTGGCGCACGGCTCCTCCAAGCGGGCGGTTCCCGAGCTCGAGCGGTGGCGGTTCGGTTGTGGCGGCTAGCGTTCTATCCAAGAGCGTGGCTCGCGATTAGGGTGGCGTGGGGAGGCGGCGCGAGTACGGCTGCTATTTATGGGAGGCTGGGCGTGCGGGACAAGGCGGAGGGGAGGGCCGGCGGCATCGGACTCTTGCTCGAGTCCGGCTCGGGCACGAGGTAGGAGACGACGTCGGTAGCAGCTGACGTGCGGGCCCAGATGGCAGCGAGACGAAGAGAGGAGAGGCGCAACGGCCTGGTGCGGCATCGGATGGATGGGCCGGCCCATTGCGCTACGTACGGGAAAGGAGGCTGGGCCTCGGGTGAGAAGGCCGAACGGCCCGAGAAGAAGAGAGGAGAGGCTGGGCCTTCGGGCCGAAATCAGGGAAAAGTAAATTCCTATTTCGTTTTTCTTTTTCTAATATCTCAAATGCATTTTCAAATGATTCTTGAAATAATTTACTTTTTAAAATAAAAACCAATCACCCAATTAAAATATGCAACGGCATGTATGCACAAACACTCTTTTAACCCTATATTTGATTTTATTTAAACAAAAATATTATTTCACTAAGTTTTCATGCACACAAAAATGCTTAACTAAATCAAATTCTCTATTTAAAAATATTCAAAAATTTAGGGTGTTACAATTCTACCCCCCTTAAAAGAATCTCGTCCCGAGATTCGGACGATGCTTACTCAAACAACTGTGGGTATGCTTTTCTTAAATCTTCCTCTCTTTCCCACGTAGCCTCTGCTTCCGAATACCGACTCCACTGAACTTTACACATCTTTATAACTCGGCTTCGGGTAACTCTTTCCGCTATCTCCAAAATTTTCACGGGATACTCCTCATAAGTAAAATTTTCCTTAACAGTGAGTTCTTCCAACGGTATTTGTTCTTCCGGTACACGCAGACATTTCTTTAACTGAGACACATGGAACACATCATGCACACCTGCTAAACTCTCAGGCAATTCCAACTGATATGCCACTTCACCACGTCTCTCTAAGATCTTAAAAGGACCGACATACCTCGGAGCTAACTTTCCTTTCCGATTAAACCTTTTCACACCTCTCATAGGTGACACCTTCAGATAAACATAATCTCCTACTTCAAAAGTCAACTCTCTCCGTCGAGTATCGGCATAACTTTTCTGTCGAGACTGAGCTGCTTTCAAATTATTTCGAATCATTCTTACTTGTTTCTCAGCATTCCTAAGCACATCAGGACCAAATACTTGACTCTCTCCCGTCTGATTCCAAAACAATGGAGTTCTACACTTCCTACCATACAAAGCTTCAAAGGGTGCCATCTGTAAACTTTTCTGATAACTGTTATTGTAGGAAAACTCTGCATACGGCAAACTCTTGTCCCAACTTGTACCATACTGCAATGCACAAGCTCTCAACATATCTCCAATATCTGGTTAATCCTTTCTGTTTGCCCATCCGTCTGAGGATGATACGCTGTGCTAAAATTCAGCTTAGTCCCTAATGACTCTTGTACTTTCTGCCAGTAATACGATGTAAACTAGGTACCTCGATCAGACACTATCTTCTTTGGAACTTCGTGCAAACTTACTATTCTTTCCAAATACAGTTCAGCCAACTTTGCACTGGAATACGTAGTTCTAACCGGTATAAAATGAGCAACTTTAGTCAAATGATCCACTATAACCCATATGGAATCAAAACCCCTCTGAGTGCGTGGTAATCCTACTATGAAGTCCATACCAACTTCTTCCCACTTCCACTCAGGTATCTGCATCGGTTGCAACAATCCTGCAGGTCTTTGATGTTCAGCTTTAACCCTCTGACACGTGTCACATAGTGCAACATACTCTGCAACATCTCTTTTCAAACCATGCCACCAATACCTTTCTCGTAAATCCATATACATCTTAGTACTTCCAGGATGAATAGAGTAAGCAGACTCATGAGCCTCCCATAGGATTGCTCCTCTTATAGCTTTGTCCTCAGGCACACATAATCGTTCTCCAAACCATAGGGTTCCCTTGTCATCCATCCGGAATCTAGGTGCTTTACCTTTCGGTATATTCCCCACTATCTCCTTTATCTTGTCATCCGTTAACTGACCCTCGCGTATTTGTTGCTCTAACATAGGCTCTACTACTAATTCCACTGCATTAATAGCAATACCCAAGTTTAGATGCTCAAACTCAGCACATAACTCATTTGACATAGGCATTACTTGCACCTCGTTAGCATAGCTCTTTCTGCTAAGGGCATCTGCAACCACGTTAGCCTTACCCGGATGATAGTGTACCTCCAAATCATAATCTTTAATCAACTCTAACCAGCGACGTTGTCTCAAGTTCAGATCTGATTGAGTGAAAATGTACTTCAAACTCTTATGATCAGTGTAAATATCACTTTTATGTCCAATCAAATAATGCCTCCATATTTTCAAGGCATGCACCACTGCTGCTAACTCCAAGTCATGAGTAGGATAATTTAACTCATGCTTCCTCAACTGTCGAGATGCATATGCTACTACTTTGCCTTCCTGCATAAGCACACAACCAAGACCCAAACGGGATGCATCACAATAAATAGAGAAGCTCTTATTCAAATCTAGCAAAACTAACACCGGGGCTGTTGTCAATCTTTTCTTCAGCTCCTCAAAATTAACTTGACACTTATCAGACCACACAAATTTGGCATTCTTTTCCAACAGCGCTGTCATTGGCTTGGCAAGCTTAGAAAACCCTTCAATAAATCTTCTATAATATCCAGCCAATCCCAAGAAACTACGAATTTCTCCCACATCAGTTGGTGGTTTCCAATTCAACACATCTTTTACCTTGCTAGGATCCACTGATATTCCACCATTAGAGACCACATGACCCAGAAAAGCAACTTCCTTTAACCAAAACTTGCATTTGCTACGCTTAGCATAGAGCTTATGCTCTCTGAGCTTCTGTAGGACCAACCTCAAATGTTCCACATGTTCTTCCTTAGTCTTAGAGTATACCAGGATATCATCGATGAACACTACTACAAACTTATCAAGATACTCCATAAATACCTTATTCATCAAGTACATAAAGTATGCAGGAGCATTAGTCAAACCAAAGGACATTACTGTATACTCATACAAACCATATCGGGTGGTGAATGCTGTCTTTGGTATATCCGTGGCCCGAATTTTCAACTGATCATAGCCAGAGCGAAGATCAATCTTAGAAAACACACAAGCACCTCTCAACTGATCAAACAAGTCATCAATCCTTGGCAGCGGATACTTATTCTTGATAGTTACCTCGTTGAGTGACCGATAATCAACACACATCCGTTGAGAACCATCCTTCTTATCAACAAAGATCACAGGAGCTCCCCATGGTGATGAGCTAGGACGAATAAAACCTTTCTCTTGCAATTCTTTTATTTGTTTCTTAAGTTCTTCTAATTCGTTAACCCCCATTCTATATGGACGCTTAGCTATAGGTGCAGTTCCAGGCAATAATTCAATAATAAACTCAATGTCGCGGTCGGGTGGCATACCTGGCAAGTCGTCAGGGAACACATCCGGGAATTCATCCACAACTGGATCCTCTTGATTAGCATTATCATCAAGTTGATTTACTGTAGCTGACTGCGGCTTCTGCACTACAATCTCCACACTAATGCGATCTCCCTTCGGTGTTGTCAGGGCTACTGCCTTTTCCTTACACTGAATCACTGCCTGATTTTGCTTCATCCAGTCTAATCACAGAATAAGATCAATCCCAGCTGTTCTCAACACTATAGGACTCACTTTGAACTCTACCCCCTTAAATTTAAACTAATAGGGAGGCATCGATAGGAAGCTTGCATACTACCCCCAGGCGAATTGACTAGTATAGGGTTTTTCATGGCACACAAAGGAATGCTATTTGTCTTAACAAATATTTGAGATATGAATGAATGCGAAGCTCCAGAATCAAAAAGAACAGTGGCAGGGATGGAGTGGACATCGAACGTACCGAGCATAACTTCAGGTTCCGACATTGCAGTCTCCTCCAACAAGTGAGTCACCTTCCCGTAGTATGGTGGCTTCTGATTATTGTTTTGCTTCTGAGGAGTTTGCTGGTTGGCCTTCTCAGGACAGTTATAAGACAAGTGACCCTCCTTTCCACAACGGAAGCACTTGGTTGGAGTATTAGGAGCACTAGTCTTCATTGGGGTGTTGTTAGGGGTACTCTGTCGCTGATTCTGGTTCCCATTCTGCTGTTGAGAGCGTTGATTGCCATTCTGCGACTGATAAGGAGGACGTTGCAGAAACTGATTACGTGGAGGAAGTTGACCACGATTCCATTGGTTGGGCGGATACCTCTGCTGAAAACCTTGTTGATAACCAGTACGTTGACGAGTGTTGTTTCCAGATATCTATCCCTGAAGTCTCTTTCTTTTAGCATCCATCTCCTTGCGCTTATTATCCACCACAATAGCGCGATTCACTAGAGTTTGATAATCTGGGTAAGCATTAGACATTAGCTGCAGTTGAAGACCATCATGTAGACCCTTCAAGAAAAGTCGTTGCTTATCAGCATCATTAGCCACCTCATTTGGCGCATGACGTGACAACTGAGCAAACTTGTCTCTATACTCTGCCACAGGCATAGATCCCTGTGTCAAATTGCGGAATTCTTCTGCCTTCAATGCTATCACCCCCTCTGGTATATGGTAGGACCTAAAACTCTCTGTAAACTCCTGCCAAGTAATGGCGGGGGCATTGGCAGGACGGCCATACTGATATGAATCCCACCAGTCTTGAGCTGCTCCTTGAAGTTGTCCCGAAGCAAACAACACCTTCTGCTGATCATTACACTGAGCAATGTTGAGCTGCTTCTCTACTGCACGAAGCCAATCATCAGCTACCAATGGATCTGAGGCATGTGTAAACACCGGGGGATGACCCTTCAAAAATTCCCCACGCTTATCTCGCGCAGGCGCTCCTCCAACCGGCTGATTTTGCTGATTGTTCACCAGAGCTTCCATTAGCTGTGTCTGTATGGCCAAAAGCTCATGAATAGTAGGTGTTGGTCCAACTCCACGACCACGGCCTCAACCTCGTCCTCTTCCAGACATCTGTTATCCAATACAGTATCAAATCTTAGAGATTACCACATAATAGACAATTCTAGAGATTGAGATTAGAATCTGAAAATTTTCTGGACACATCCCAATTTCAGCTGTTCGGTAAAACGGACCTATCTCGAGTTACAGATATCCAGTAGAGGTGTTCTTTACATGGTTGGAAAGCTTATGAAATTATCTACAACTTTTATTTAACTCATACCCCCAGATTCTGTCACGAAGTTACCCAAAAATAGGACACAACAGAAACTGTTTCTGACTTCCAGACTGCACAGTAACTTCATCTTGTAACGATTATAAATCATGATCCAGAATAGATAAAAAAGGTGATTCCAGAGGCATTGGAAAGGTACGTGGGTCTAGATTCTCTCATAAAAATTTCAGAATTTTTCACTGATCAGTTAATTTTAAGCATAAAAGGAAAGACAGACCGCTCCAGAAAAGACAGAACAGAGAGAAAAGTTAACCCAACTAAATTATTTATTTATCACACTAAAACTTAGTATTATATAATTTGGAACTTTTGTAGAAAAGCCCACAAAGCTCCAGCACTCATTACATGGAAAAACCAACTCAGACATAAGCACAATAATAACTCAACTAACCACACAAAGTTCACACGACACCACAAACTCAACTTAACTTGACACTACTCGTACTATCGTATTATTACATAAATGGTATTCCAACTCCTAAGGACGGGCTTGGTGTTCATGATAATCATAGATCGGTTCCATGCCTTGGTCAATCCTTAAACCATCTATCACTTCTTGATACCTCTTGACGTCTTTTCCCAAAGCTTTAACCAGGGCTACCAACCGACGATTTGTCACCATCATGTCATGACCAAAATCCACCATGACCCGAGGAACTAAATCCAAATTCCCAGGGTTCGTTATTACCCATCCATACTCTGGGTCTCCACGGGGAAAATAGCGATATTGATCATCTTGCATAATCTCATAGCGAAGGTGACGAAGTCCCAAGCATGCTTCAAAGGCTGCATCTTCTATGCCATCTTCTATGGTGGCACGACGTCCACTATGGGAAAAACACCGGTCCAGCAAAAAGGTGCCCAACTCATTGTTCTTAACGAAGATACACACACTGCACTTCCAATAAGTAGCTTCCAAAGGGTGCTTATGCTCCCAGCAGACATACTCAATTGCAGGATCCCAATCTGTGAAGTAGGCATTAAGTATGTCACCCAGTCGATGGTGTGACGGAGTGTCATGGCTTGATTTGTGATGGATCCTTGTAATCCAGCCCATAGGAAGGGACGGCACACCAATTTCAGCAGAACCACCTTGTGGAGGCGAAGGGGGCTGTCCTCCATTATTAGCAAGCTCAACATCTTCATCGTCACTCAAATAGATAACCTCCTCCTTAGGTTCAATTTCCTCTTGAGGCAAAACTGGTTCTGGCGCCTGTTCTGGTGTTGATGGCGGGGTTGGTGTAGTGTCTTCTAGTTCCTCCTGAAGCTCTTCGGGTTCCTCATGAAGCTCTTCGGGTTCCTCCTGAAGCTCTTCTGGTTCCTCCTGAAGCTCTTCTGGTTCCTCCAAGGAACGGGGTGGATAGTACCCTCCAGTGGTGATACGGGCAGTCTTGCGGGCACGAGGCATCTACAGATTTTAGACCAAGGGTAAGTTGAAATTAGAGGTATTATTTTCACAATAGAATGAGGCAAAAGAAGCATAATAATTTAGCAATTATCAAGAGTAAAGTAATAAGCATGAAACAAGTGAAGAAAAGAGATCTAAAACGACCATTACTAACTAGGCTTGCGTCCTACAGTCAACATAGCTCTGATACCAATCTGTCACACCCATTTTTAAGGAACAAATGGAATGCATAGTCTTATGTGCGCCCAGAGATCAATCACACATAAGATGACAAATACAAATAGTATCATCACAAATGTTTATTACATAACGAATAATATCACAGAGTCTTCACGTAATAAAGCGGAAACATAGTATAAATATAGTGGTAGCTAGCTCCATAGCACAGGCACGTCAACTGGTTGACCACAAGTCTAGTAATCTTCTGGAAAGTAGTAGTAGTAATCACTATTTGCACTTTCGGGATTCCATCCTGTGGTGGGGGAATGCAAGGGTGAGCACAAAAGTACTCAACAAGTGTAACATGGGGTTCATGTAGCTCAAGTAGGATAGACACTTGTTCAACTGCATGTAGCTTTTAGTTGATCATGTTTTAAGCAATTGAGTAGCATCAAATAGGTAATATTCCCGAAATAAACATATGATCATGTAAAGAGAATAATGAATAGCAAGAACAAGTAAATTAATAGTGATCTCTATTCCGTAAGGGTCCAAGGCCGCTCGTGTCCGTGAGCACGGCTGATATACCAGTTTTACACTCTGCAGAGGTTGTACACTTTCACTGTGAGTCGTGATCCCCAAAAGCTCGAGGTCATGACTCCCCATTGGACAATCAAGTTTCACTATGAAGTCTTTCCAAGGTTCGTCTAACAAGTTAGGGCCGCTAGGTTTCTGTGGCCTGCAAATGTACAGCCCCCCTTCTATATGGCACAATGACACGCAGCCTATACTCATAGGGACAGGAGCCGCACTACACCCAACCCGGAACACAACCCCTTTTGCGCTATAAAGGTAACCAATAACAAGCTAGAAAAGGTCCTCTTATATGACTAAAGCCAGAGCCATGTAGCCCTCACAGCTGTACTGTAAGTCCCGGATGTTCGCTTACAGATAAGTCCTTACGGAGAGGAATCTAGAGAAAACTCTAGCCCTCTTGTTCCCTGTTGCTAAAAATTATCTTTTAGTGTTATTGCATATATCATTAGTCAAATTACAAGATCATTGTTTATGTGAGCACTAGCCACTACCCAATGCCAATAACCATAGGATTCAAGGAACAAGATCAATACTAAGGCATCCTTAACAAGGAGACACATGCAGCATGAATTAAGTGAATTAAAGTGAGTAGGTAACAAGGATAATCCCATGCTAAACTTGCCTTGATCTAGCTGATCCTGTTGATCCGACTCGTAAAAGTTCTCTTGATCACCAACGAACTGATCACCGTCTATTCTCGATTAGCACATCAACAACAATCATCCAAGGGCAATCATGCAAAGCAAACAAAGCTACAATTAGAACAGTACACCAACAGCAGTAAAATAAGATGAAAAGTTTTTAAAACAAATCTACATCGCTCTAGGATCACACAGACGCGAAGTTCACGCAAATCGGAGCTAAAACAGAAAAGTTATGATTTAAACAAGATTTACTTTATTAAAGTAATAGATTAAATCTAACCTCGAATTTTAAAAGTGTAGAATCTACTATACAGCAGTACTAATAGGTAGAGTATGAAATTATGAACCTAACACAACTTGAACGGATCAAATCGGAGTTAAAACGGAGATTTTATGACCTAAATAGATCTAGTGGCAATTCTGTAAATAGCTGAAAGCGTATTTTCATTTAAACCGATGAAATTTACGTTTTCAAAACAACAAAACGTAATTCAGCAAATACGCCTTGGACTGCGGGTTTAAAAACGAAGAAACAGAGGGCTCTTATGCAAAATAGCCAGGCGAAGGGGTATCTAAGATCTGAGCCGTTGGATTAGATTTAAACGGCCGAGATTTGACTGGGGGAGAGAGGAAGGGGATTCCGGCCGGCTACAGTGACCGGCGCGGTGGAGACCATGGCCGGCGGCGAAGACCTCGCCGGCGTTCGCTGTTCTCGCTATCTCGGGCACCATTGACGACGAAAAAAACACAAAACGAAAGAGGAAAGTATCGCAGACTCACCAAGACGACTCGCGGCAACCGAAAACGGACAAGGGTGGCGCACGGCTCCTCCAAGCGGGCGGTTCCCGAGCTCGAGCGGTGGCGGTTCGGTTGCGGCGGTTAGCGTTCTATCCAAGAGCGTGGCTCGCGATTAGGGTGGCGTGGGGAGGCGGCGCGAGTACGGCTGCTATTTATGGGAGGCTGGGCGTGCGGGACAAGGCGGAGGGGAGGGCCGGCGGCATCGGACTCTTGCTCGAGTCCGGCTCGGGCACGAGGTAGGAGACGACGTCGGTAGCAGCTGACGTGCGGGCCCGGATGGCAGCGAGACGAAGAGAGGAGAGGCGCAACGGCCTGGTGCGGCATCGGATGGATGGGCCGGCCCATTGCGCTACGTGCGGGAAAGGAGGCTGGGCCTCGTTTGAGAAGGCCGAACGGCCCGAGAAGAAGAGAGGAGAGGCTGGGCCTTCGGGCCGAAATCAGGGAAAAGTAAATTCCTATTTCGTTTTTCTTTTTCTAATATCTCAAATGCATTTTCAAATGATTCTTGAAATAATTTTCTTTTTAAAATAAAAACCAATCACCCAATTAAAATATGCAACGGCATGTATGCACAAACACTCTTTTAACCCTATATTTGATTTTATTTAAACAAAAATATTATTTCACTAAGTTTTCATGCACACAAAAATGCTTAACTAAATCAAATTCCCTATTTAAAAATATTCAAAAATTTAGGGTGTTACACTGTGTAGCTAGCTAGATATCTCTTGCTTGCGTAGCTAGAAGTATCCTGTTTGCGTGGCTAATTTGTTTTGTGTAACCTTGTTAGTCACATTGTTTAGTTTGTGTAGCTAAGTAATTTGCGCTCTCTAATTTGAAATTGGTTTCCTTGTTATTGAGCATTGCTAGTTAGCCTAGGAGCTTTGTGCTTTTACTTACTAGAATTGTGTAGGAGCTCCCCAAAGCTTGAAGTACTAATTGCATAGGTTTGTGTGACCTTACAAGCTAGAATTGTTAAGGTGGGCTCTTGCTAGAAAAGTACCTTATTTGCTTAATTAGGATCTTTTGTAAGGTGCTAGAGTTATAGATAGAAGGGTGTAGTCTTGGCTAGACCGATAGATTTAATTTTGCACTTGTTTCGGTTAGCCAACGCAATTAAGTTTTAGAAAGGACTATTCACCCCCCTCTAGTCCGCCATCTCGACCCTACACCAGGCCACATGCTGTAATACAAAATGAATTAGCTATTCATGTACACCTGTACAACAAGACATAAGTTAGAACCTCTTAGGTTTGAGCAAAGTGATATATGTCCCAAATATTTTCTAGTTGCTTATCTATTACATTTTTCTAGATATATGTTGTGTATTGCTTAAATCGATCTGGGCCTGTAGCAGGTTAGTGCACAAGTTGACCAACCTGTGAATCCAATGTCTTGTGCTAGTTTGGTTGTCAAGCTCAATGAATCCTAGTTATATGCTCAGGTTAGTGCTTATAGTTGTGTTTTGGGTTTTTATTTTTTTTATTTCTAGTGCGCTGATCAATGAATCCCAGTTTATAATGTCTGAGACCTGTTTCTTCTTGTTTTAGGGGGAAATACCAGTATGTTGACAGTGACAGATCTGTTCCTGTTCCTGTAGAATCAACAAAGGTGTCATACAATTTGTGTTTTGGTTCATCTTTTGGGGATTCGAAGCAAAGGATATGTAATTAAGTAGCTAGTGTGATTAGAATTGACTCGTTGGATGATTAGAATGTTCTGTGGGGTTGTTATTCTGTTACTGAACACATTTTGTAGTATAACTTGTATCTAAAAAGCTTGTAAAGAATTGATTGTTGAAATGGTGGAATATGTCTGGTGTGATATATATATATATATATATATATATATATATATATATATAGTATCATCATATTTTTTTGTTTTTCTGAAATTGTTATCAGTGACGCGTATTGGCTGGACGCGTCGCTAATAGAGGGTTATCAGTGATGCGTCTTTTACGTGTCACTGATAAGGTTTTCTGGCATAGTGTGTCGCAAAGAAGTTAACTTGTTGCTGTCACTTCAGGGACTAGAATATTTTGAGCCTAACAGAACAACATCACTTCCGATCTTGAGTCCATTGTTTGAGATACTTAGAAGTTGGATCAGGGCTTGGTCTAAAAATAAAGTTTGTCGCACTCCACTCAAACTTCAACTTTTGTTAAATGTCAAACTTCACCACTGGTACCGAAATCATTGTTCCATCTTGGTCAAAGCAGCATCCCGATAAAAGCTCAAACTAGGGTTTTAGGCCAATTGGTGTATTTTCTTGGCACTTGACCAACATGAACCTTTCATGACTTTTGTTGTAGAGTTCAATTAGAGTCATTTGGGCAAGGTTGCAAGGTTTGGTTAACACCCCTTGTTTCCATTTGCTTAATGAAGCAATTTAAGCAAAAATGTAACTTATCATTTCATGTGATTTTTTGGCTCCAAACTTCATGAAAATTTTCCAATCATCAATGTGGGTGGAAATTGATGTGAGGCACATGAAAGGGACACCTTCAACAATACTCAAGAATATATTTGAAAAGGGGTCAACATGTAAGCAGGGGTGTGTTGTCCAAGTTTAATTGGGGCTCACTCTCATAGATTTGACCTTGACACCCTTCATCACCAATTAACATGTCATGTTTGAGCTCAAACCCACTGCTTAGCAAGTGGCTAACACCTGGGGTGTTACAACATCAATAAATGATACATATGCCAATCATAAGTCTTGATTTTGGAGGTGCATGTGTTCAGATACAATAAAGCTAATAATTGTTTGTGTTCTAGTTTTGTATGTCACCATCTGTTCCTAAGTGCTAAGTAGAATGGAGCTGGCTACTTATTTTTTTCATTTGTAGCTTCATATTCATAGTCTATTTGCAAGCATTGCATGCAAACTAAAACTTTCTCCATCATTTTCGGTGTCCATTAGACCATTACTTTTTGTTCGTAAGCGCATTCATTAGCCCTATGGAAAGTAAAATTTGTTTTTATACTTGTGTGTGTATTTGTTTATAGCCAAGTCGACCATCTAAATATTACATAACATTGATGTTTCCAGTTTTAGTTACATATATGCTACAGTTTTCCTATATGTATTTAAATTTTGTTATTTGTCATTTTGTGCACTACCGTTGGTTTGTCGAAAAGAAAATTATTTCGCCAAAAAATTCCTTCGAAGTACTACCGTTTGGTCAAAAATAATTTTCACATTTGACTTTGCACACGGTTCTTGATGCACATCTTTTTTCACTAAAAGGTCAACGTGTATCTTTGACCTCTAATTTGTTCTAGAATATTTCTTAAAATTCTTCAAATTCAAGAGGCTTTGCAAATGTTTTGAATACAAATCTATACATATAACTTATATATCTTAAAACATAATAATGTTTGTAGTTTTCAACCAAAGCTTGCCCAAAATGACATGATTTTGTGACCAGAGGGAGTATCTTTCTTTTGGAATTGTATTGTTGTTATATACTTTGCTGATGCGGTAACCACCCTTTCCTATGTCTAGTTGGTCATGGGGTAGATTTATCGTCTAAACCATATTTTTTCCTTTAATTTTCTTGCATTTAATAGGGGAAAATTCACTGAGCTATGGTTCAAACCAGCTACCCCTTCTAGCCATAACTGAAGATTATCCACTAGGCTGTGGGTTGTGGCCTAGGGCTAACGAACTGTTTGGTTCAAGAACTATAACGTAAATGGCAACGGTAATAACTCACACTCGAGTGCCAGTGGTAACAAATTTTAATAGGCCGGTATCAGTTCCCAGTGTGATATCTGATTACAGCTGGACTTAGACAAACATGATTTAACATCATCTGTTATCCATCACATTACAAAATATGTCAACCAAACAGCACGTAAGATGTAAATAAAAAGTAGGAAGCATATTAGTGAACCATTTAGAAATTCACATATTCAGATTTCATCTAACTTTTTTTACTACAATTTGGATCGAAACTTCTGAAACTTTGTGGATTTCATTAATTTCAGCTGCAAAATAAATTTTCAACAAATCCAAATCCAAATCGCTAAGTCAATCTAGCTACTAGACTTTTGTTTGTAGTTCATTTGATATGCTACTTTTTGTTCGTATGTAGTAGGTGCAATCAGTAACTACTAAATGTTGTTTCTTATAGTTTCATGGCTACCATTTGTTCATATTTAAGTAACAGGAGCAATCAGTCTAACAATTGAATCCTATCATTTATGTGCGGTTTCATACGTTGCCATGGATTAGTAAGTCTAGGTGCAACCAAGATAACTTCTGAATTTGTCACCTGTAGTTTGGTTCATTATTATTGATTTTCATAATAACTAGTCATTTCCATAAGGATGTGAACAATGCCCCATTCAAATAAATTTGTAAAGTTTCTTTTATGAAATTATTTGAAATGACAAAAGTGGAAATGATAGAGAATTGCATTTACTATGTGTATGACACATTTTCTTAAAAATGAAAGTAAACGACAAATGTAATGCCTAAAGAAAACAGAGATTGAAAAATGTGCCTAGTCAATTGAACATGAAGGCCATTGGATCATTCATTGTTTAGTCTAGTCTATTGAGCTTGTTGACTTTTGTATGAGATAGACATATGTTGCCTTATGTCATGTAGTGCTATCCGCAAACAGCAAGACACATACTATAATGAAAGGGATAAAGCATGGGGCATGTGATTATATGGTAAAACCAATGCGCCTTGAATAGCTTAGGGGCATATGGACACATGTGGTGAAGAATAGTAAGACTGATCCATGGAATAGCATCAACAATGGCAGTGATGATGATGTTCAGAAGTTGCCATATGGGGATGGTGATAAAGATGTGAAGGATGGAGCAAACCATAGAAACAAGTATTCAAAGAAAAACAAAAAGGTTGTGGATGTTCCTGATGAGAACAATGAGAACACATTAGCCTAGAAAAAACAAAGGGTCCAGTGGTGTGGTCAACTACACTGGAAGTTTGTAGAAGCTGTCAGTCAGATTGGCATCGACAGTAAGTTCCACTACTACAGAAAATCTTTTCTGAGGCATTGGCCTTTTAATTTCTGAGGCGGGCGGCCGCCTCCGTAGGTCTGGAGTAACCATGACCTTTGGACAGAGGTGGTTGCGTTGCCTGATCCGTTAATCCAAAACACCTGCCTCCAATAAAGTTACTGCAGTAGTGTTCTCACGTTCATGGCTTTATCAAACAACATTTTTTTTCCGTTAAATATGTTTCTCTTAACAAATATTTTGTTGTTGTAAATGTGGGGCTGTTCCAAAGAAGATATTTGTCACACCCAAAATTTCCTATTTTGGGTTGTGCAAGAAAAACACTAAATAAAATAAATGATTTCAATATTTGAATAAATTTATTAGATAAGTTAAGTTGCTGCTAATTTAAATATAGAAAATTGTGCTTTTAAACTTTTTCATATTAAATTATTAATGTGGTGTCTGTGTGATGTTTGTCTTTGGTGTTGGTGAGTGCTATTATTTTCAAAATACCATAGGACGACGTTTACTTCTCATCGGAAAACTTTTTGGTATTTTCTGGATTCAAAATTCCAATTTCCGTGAGCTTAATCTTTTTCCTTGATCTCTTCATCCATCTTTTCATAAGCTCCAAATACTTTATTTGGGTTCCTCATGTTCCATAATGTCTCTAGAAAATTCCCTCGAATTTTCGGAGCTTTCGGAGTATTTTTCGCGGCTTAAATAATAATTCTGGACTTTTCTAGAATTATTTTATCCACGAAATTAATTAATTCCGAAAATAATAAATATCTCATTTTCCACCCAAGCTTGTGTGCAATAATCCTAAATGTCCATTCATTGATTTACTAATGGGCTTTAATAATTAATTAGGCCTATTAGTAAAGATGGAGGGTGCAACGTCAATTAGCACCATATCGCTAGTTGACATGGAGGTGGAGAGTTTTTCTCCCTATATATAGGCGCAGCCCTGTGTCCTTTCCTCCCCTTCTTCCGCCGCACCTAGCAGGCGCAGGCGCAGGCGCAGCACACCGCATCGTCCCCCTCCCTGTCCAGCGCCCGCCGCCGTTGTTGCTGCCGCCGCCGCTGTTGCCGTTCGCCGCCGCTGTTGCTGCCGCCGCCGCTGTTGCCGTTCGCCGCCGCTGTTGCTGCCGCCGCCGCTGTTGCCGCCGCTGTTGCTGCCCGCCGCCGCTATTGCCGTTCGCCGCCGCTGTTGCCGCCGCTGCCGCCGCGATCTGTTCATATGTCCATCCCCTGCGCCGCACCGTTGCCCTAGTTCCCGGCGCCGCCCAAATCACCGCCGCTATCGGCCATGCCTTGATGCTTTGCGGCGATCTCTGCTCTCGAGTCCCTGCCCAAATCACCGGCCGCTCGCATGATCCAAACCATCATGCCTGACCAAAGCCGTCCAAGGAAAAGCTTTGCCGACCTGCGCTGAACTGTTCTGTGCCTCATCGTCGTCTGCTGGCAGCTGGATCTCGGCGCTCCATGAATGCTTCAGCCCCTGTGAGCTTCACCACGTCCAGCCACTGCTGTTTCCCTCGGCTCTGTTGCTTCGTAATCGCAGGTGAGAACTCCTGTTTCCAGCATGCTTTTATCTCCTCCTCTATGGCATACATATGCTCACGTCCAGATTAATTCATCCTTTACCATGCGAGATTGCCGATCCGTTTCTTTCATTGCTCGCACGCCTGGGCCACCTGCCGTGCAATGCACCATGACATCATGTACGTGCAATGTTTTCCCTCACTGTAACATCAGCAGCAAACACCATGGTGGTCAGATAAAGGTCAGCTACATCTCCCTATCCATTGTTTTGTCGATCAAAGTGTTTTGATCTTGCCCAATGATCCATCCTTGTTTTCTATCTATTTCTAAATTCTAGATTTTGTGCGTGTAAAAACTGTGCTCTACTGAAATCGTATAAGACGGTGCATGACCGTCTACTCTTTCGCATACGAAGGTACATTGTTTAGCTTATATCTTTATTATTTTAACTCCGATTTGAGTCGTTTTAGTCTCGTTAGATTCGTGTCATCGCGCTCTATGCAGTGGTGCTATCATTTGTCATGTCACACAATTCTAAAAATTATTAACTTAAATACTAATTTAATTAATGATTATTTAATGCTTTGTTAATTAAAAGCTATCTAGTGATTCAAATCCGTTCTTGTCGTGTTGCGGTCGCGCAGACCCAAAGCTACATGTTAGTAGGAACATTTAACCTATCCCACCTCTTTGAATTTTATAAGTTAGATATTAATTTGATTTATGCCGCTGCAATTGAGTTTCTAATTAAAAGCAACATGGGTTTATACTTCAGTCTGTCCTAAATTAATGTTAATCTAATTAATATTAAACTAAATGTCTTCTAAATTATAAGATTCTTAGTTCAATTTTGAAACATAAGTAATTTTGTTCAGTTGGCACATGTTTTTTTTATATACCATTAAATATTAAACTGATTAATGTTTAAGCATTCATGCTGGTGCATTATTTTTATTGTGATGTCTAAATCTTGACTAAACTCGAAACTGAATTAAAAACTGAATGTTTAAGTGGATTTGAAAGACTTTGGAAAATTCGGTTTTCAGAAATAAATAAGGGAAAATAAACATGGTCTTCTCTGATTGCTTTTGTTTGCTTCGTGCGCTGGCCTGTTTTGCCTCCGTAGATGAGCCAGCAACGCAGTGCAGCAGCCCAAATAACTACAAGCCCGAATCCTTGTTGATCTCCACCTTTCCATCTTTGGAACAAGCCAATGTATAAAAGCGATGCAGCACACATCGACATCGTCTCCCTTTTCCCGATCTCTTCGCAACAGCCGCTGCGTCCTCCGGTGCTCTCGTGCCGCCGCCGCAAATCCTCGCTGCCGCACGATGATCTACACGACCGCAACTCCGTTGCCGCCGCCATCGACGCTGTTTGGTGTTTCACCGCCGTCAAAATCCGCAGGTGTATGTTTTCTCTCCTTCTCGCTCTCTATGTTGCATACATGCTCGCCATACTTGCCAAGCCGCCTAGCTAAGATCAGCGCTGCTGTACGTTGAACCTTCGCGGCCATCCCCGATGCCCCGTCGAGCTCGCGAGATCGAGATACACAACCCCATGTCCTCTGTTGAAGAAGACGATGATCCAGATGCCGGCCGTGCACCACCAGCCAGGAACCGTGCGTGCTGCCCCTGCTCCAATTACTTGCTAGTTTGATGACCTCATCATCGCGTCATGCACGTATTATGGCCGTTTTTCTCTAGTAAAACAAATCCTGAAATACAATAGAAATATGTATACACATATAATCTTGTTTTGATTATAAACTCTTCGTTTTAACTCCGATTTGACCCGTTCAAGTTGCGTTAGGTTCGTATTTGCGAGCTCTACATGTTAGTGTAGCTGTACAGTAGGTTTGGAAAATTTAATTTTTGAGTTTACATTAAAGTAATTATTTATCTATAGGAAATCTTAGAAAATTCATAACTTTCACGTTTTAAATCCGAATTTCGTGATCTTTACGTCTGTGTGATCGTAGTAACGTGTAGAAGAGTTTTACAAACTTTTTATACTGTTTTACTACTGTTGGTGTACTGTTTTAATTATGTCTCTTTGTTTGCTTCGTGTATGATTGCTCGGATGATTGTGTGTTGATGCTTGGTGATCGAGTATAGACGGTGAGCAGTTTCTTGATGATCAGGAGTATTATTTTGAGCCAGACCAGCAGTATCATGAGGAAAGCTTTGATCAAGGCAAGTATAACATAGGACTATCTGTTACCTATTCACTATAATCAATATCATATGCATGTGTCTACCTTGACAACCTTAGAGATTATAACTTAGCTATTGATATCTTGTTTCCTTGTCACCTATGGGTTATGCATTTGGGTAGCTATTGCTAGTGCTTAATTATGAACAATGATCTTGTAATTTGACTAATGGATTATGCAATCAACCAATTAAGAAGATTTTATTACTGTTGAAAGGGGGCTAGAGCATGTGGGTTATATTGTTGCTCTGGTTTCTCTCCATAAGGACTTATCTGTACGTGATCATCCGGGACATACAGTACAGCTGTGTCACACCCGATTTTCTAAAGAACAAAACCAGGCTAATCATATGTGTGCCCAGGAAGTCCACACATATGCCAGAATGAAAAAGTATCAGAAACAATGTTATTATATAACGTATACATAGCTATATTAACACTTACATCAGAGTATCGCGGAACGGTGACTAAACTTCAGGCTTCATTCTTCTCAGGGACGGCTGACTGGGGGTAACATATGCCTAGCACTTCTACTAGTCTTCTGGAAACTCCACTACACCTTTGTCCTTCTTCCGAGTAGCATCTTACTACACACTGGAGTGTGGGGGAAATAGCAAGAGTGAGTCCATGTCGAACTCAACAAGTATAACACAGGGTTCATGAGGCACAAAAGGCTAGACACTGTTTGACGGCATTTAGCTTTTATTCATCATGTAATTAGCAATTGAGCAGCATCAAGGTATCCAATTCCCATTAATGAACCAATGATCATTTGTAATAAGGATAATGAATAGCATTAACATGGCATGATAATAACAACAACAATATTAAGCATGATATATCAATGGTGATCATTTATTCTGTAAGAATACCCAAGGCCGCTCGTATCCGTGAGCACGGCTAGTATACCAGTTTATTAAACTCTGCGCAGAGGTGTACACTTTCACTGTGAGTCATGATTTCCAAATGCATGGGTTTGCAAGGCCCAAAACATCGGAAACCATATAAAGCCATTCAAAAGTTCGTCTAACAAGTTAGGGCCATTAGATTCACTCGGCAGGCAGATGTAGAACCCCCCTTCCCTGTGGCACAACAACCGCAGCCTATACACACTAGGCCAGGGGCTCGCACTACACCCAACGTGTCAAGCCATTCTTACGCCATTTAAGGTAACCACTAACAAGCTAGAAAAGATTTCTTGAACAACTAAAGCCAGAGCCATATAGCCCTCACAGTTGTACTGTCAATCCCGGTTAATGCTTACAGATAAGTCCTTATGGAGAGTAACTAGAGCATCAAAATAACCCACATGCTCTAGCCCCCTTTCAACAGTAATAAAATCATCTTAATTGGTTGATTGCATAATCCATTAGTCAAATTACAAGATCATTGTTCATAATTAAGCACTAGCAGTAGCTACCCAAATGCACAACCCATAGGTGACAAGGAAACAAGATATCAATAGCTAAGTTATAATCTCTAAGGTTGTCAAGGTAGACACATGCATATGATATTGATTATAGTGAATAGGTAACAAGGATGGTCCCATGTTATACTTGCCTTGATCAAAGCTTTCCTCATGACCGGCTCAAAATAATACTCCTAATCGTCGTAGTACTGCTCACCGTCTAAATTCGATCACCAAGCATCAACATACAAACATTCCGAGCAAACATACACGAAGCAAACAAAAGATACAATTAGAACAGTACACCAACAGTAGAAAAACATTTAGAAAAGCTTACAAAACTATTCTACACGTTGCTACGATCACACAGACGTAAAGATCACGAAAATCGGACTTAAAACGTGAAAGTTATGAATTTTCCAAGATTTCCTATAGATAAATAATTACTTTAATATAAACTCGAAAATTAAACTTTTCAAACCTACTGTACAGCTACACTAACATATAGGGCTTGCAAATACGAATCTAACGCAACTTGAACGAGTCAAATCGGAGTTAAAACGTGGAAGATATGGCCTAAACAAAATTGTATGTATATACGTATTTCTATCGTATTTCGGGATTTGTTTTACTAAAGAAAAACGGCCATAAATCATATTTTAATTGATAAAGTATTGTCACGTAATTTATATATTAAGCAAGTTAAACTTTATCTGTGCAAAGAAAATAATTAAACATGTGTCGTGATATTCACTGCTGCTACGCTACGTCGTGGATTACGTCTAAACAATGCAGGCATGATGTTAACAGTATTTACAACCAAAATAATAATGGGGCAAGGAAACTGGGCTGACCATTGATCATGGACGTGGTCATTTGCTTGCATGCTGGTGATAGATGGCTCTGCTCGGCGAGATCGGATAAACTTCAAGCGGGGGTCGCCACGGCATCGGACGGAGCTAGGGCTCGATGGCGCTGCGAATCGGGGCGAGGCGAGGGAAACTGCAGCGAGGAATTGAATTAACCTGTTGTCGGGTGAAACGCCCAACAGACGCTTCTCGGGCCAGTAATGAGGGACATCATACGGCAGCATATGTGCGTGCAAAGCCTGGTTCGGATCTTGGACGTCCAGGTCCAACCGCACCCCAAGAGCGCCATGGTCCAGTGGCCAGAAGGCCACGCCGCGCAGCACGACGGCCGGACCAACGTGACGCAGCTCCTGGTCGGAGACATCCACGGATGACTTAGCCTCTGTTCCCCAGTTTCCGATCTCCGAGGCGTAGCACCGGAGCACGGTGAAACCAGGCCGGTTGTAGACGAGCAGCAGACGAAAGAACTTGGTGGAGCCCAGTGGATCGAGGTCGTTGTCAGTGAGCAATGTGCAGGCATAGCTGACGGGCATGTCCTTCCCAGAAAGGGGCGGCAGCACAGAAACATCCCCAGTGATCGGGTTGCAGACACAGAACGTCAGGCCGTCGGTGCGTCTCCGGCGCTGAAGCTCCACGACGAGACGGCCACTGCGGGAGGCGACGAGGCGAGAGTAGTCAAAGGTCCCGCCATCCAGATCGTTGCCATGGAACAGAGAGCCGATGCCGGAGCCGTGGTGGCAACCTGGGTGCCGACTGCCAGAGCCCATGGCAAGGAAGCGCGCCACGCTGCCTCGTGTACGCGCGGCGGGTCTATCATTCTCCTGGCAGAAGAAGCCGACGGCGAGCTGGGGAAGGAAGCGGCCAAGCGGCGGCAACAGCGGCGGCGGCGACAATAGCGGCGGCGGCGACAATAGCGGCGGCGGCGACAATAGCGGCGGCGGCGACAGCGGTGGAAAACAGGGCTAGCAGGCAGGCCGGACATATATATAGGGAGGAAGACTCTCCACCTTCACGTCAACTAGCGATATGGTGCTAATTGACGTTTCACCCTCCATCTTTACTAATAGGCCTAATTAATTATTAAAGCCCATTAGTAAATAAATGAATGGACATTTAGGATTATTGCACACAAGCTTTGGTGGAAAATGAGATATTTATTATTTTCGGAATTAATTAATTTCGTGGATAAAATAATTCTAGAAAAGTCCAGAATTATTATTTAAGCCGCGAAAAATACTCCGAAAACTCCGAAAATTCGAGGGAATTTTCTAGAGACATTATGGAACATGAGGAACCCAAATAAAGTATTTGGAACTTATGAAAAGATGGATGAAGAGATCAAGGAAAAAGATTAAGCTCACGGAAATTGGAATTTTGGGTCCAGAAAATACCAAAAAGTTTTCCGATGAGAAGTAAACGTCGTCCTACGGTATTTTGAAAATAATAGCACTCACCAACACCAAAGACAAGCATCACACAAACACCACATTATCAAATTAATATGAAAAAGTTTAAAATCACAATTTTCTATATTTAAATTAGCAGCAACTTATCTTATCTAATAAATTTATTCAAACATTGAAATCATTTATTTTATTTAGTATTTTTCATGCACAACCCAAAATAGAAAATTTTGGGTGTGACAAATCTACCCCACTTAACAGGAATCTCGTCCCGAGATTCGGAGAGACTAGGGAGAAAGATAAAGTTGATTCTGCAAGTCTTCACTTTTCCTTCATCAACTCTTATCCAATGATGATGCCACAAACTCATAACCAACTTTGTAAAGGTGTCTTTTAGACACTTACTATCCTTATAGATGGTTCCAACAGGTTACCCACTCTGAGAAAAGATACTTGCGCTCAATAATGACTTTGCAACCATGTAGATAGCTGATGCTTCCAAGTGATGGAATAGAACGTATAAAACCTCCATCTTGTATCGTCTTTAGTTTGAAAACCCCTCTAAGGAAAAGATCAATTGGAGAACACCAATGGATAGATTGCATTTGCTTCTGATTGATAACTACCATCATGTCCTTCTACCATCTCAAAGAGATTCATGAGCATATGCAAGAACAAGTAACCTGCACTTCCTCGCGAGCAAAAAAATGGCAGTGCAGAAATACAGTTATAACTCGAGTTCTACAAATCCAATGATGTTGTAGCTTATACCGTTGGAAAGATTATCAAATTTACTACAACTTCCTTATAGAACACTTCTCCAGATTCTGCAGTTAAGGTGGTTGAAAACTGTGCACAACAGAAACTATTCCAGGTTGCTGACAGCACAGATGCGTCGCCTTGTGATTTTCATAACTCCCAAACCATAATAGCTATCAGGGTGGTTCTTACGGTCAGAGAAAGATATTGGAGTCTACTATTGTCCAGAATTTATCCATGATTTTTGGGCGTCCAAAAATAGAGATATAAGCTAGGGAAGACAGACTGCTCTAAAAAGACAGGATAAGATAAAAATGAGATTCAGAGAGATTAGAGAGATAGATAACACTAATCTTCAAGTCTTCATGCTTCTTTGCTTTGCGTTGATGCGATATAAGACATGGATCAAGGATAGCCAAAAGATGACAAGAAAGATAAGGTTTGATCTTCAGTTCTTCGTACCTCGTCGCTTGAGATTGTTGATGGTAGCGGACACTACCCCACTTAACAAAGATTTTGTTCCACCTAGCAATGTCATTGAAGGCAACACTTTGCAATTCATAAAAATCTTGATCAGGATCAAACTGATGATGATACCACCGGTTCAAAACCAACATAGCGAAGATATCCCTCAGATTCTTGTGATCCACGTAGATGTCGCTCTTATAATCCCAATAAATGCCACACTTACAGCCTTAAGAGCTTTCCACATTCAACTCTCTTGAGCTCTTCTTCATAGTAACTCCACTAGAGAATACCTATCCAAGTAGAAAACTCACTTCACTTAAAACTTACTAAACATACTTGATATGGGGGTGATGTCATCTAAGTTTCTATGAAACTAACTATAGACTTCCAACATCTCCTTCCTATGTCGTCCATGCTAACTTGTATAGAGTATGTTGAATTGAATGTTGAACTCCCAACTGATGATAGCTTAAAGTGAAGACTAGTCCTGACGAATACCCGAGCTTCTTGTAGACAATCCAACAAAGCACTGATCCCAAGCAAACAACACTAGCACTTGAGTAGACTTCCAATCATAGAGATAACCACTTCTTCCAAGTGAAGCACTAGGACATACGAAACCTTCATCTTGCAACACTCACAACTTTGCTACCCCCTTAAGAAAAAGAAACTAGGGGACACCAAAGTAACTTGCATCTCCTTTTATACTAGATAACCATAATCATCTCTAATGTAAGATTCCAAGGCAAATCAATGAGATTCAAAGATATCCAATGATAGATTCACTTATACAAGATAAGGAAGTAATGCAGAAAATTTCTGGGCGAATTCCAATTTTAGCAGTTCAGTAAATCTGACATAACTCGAGCTACAAAGATCCAAATGAAGTGATCTTTACATGGTTGGAAAACTTATGAAATTATCTACAACTTTTATTCACAACACTTTTCCAGATTCTGTCCATAAGTTAGTCAAAAACTGAACTTAACCGAAACTGTTTCAGGATTCCAGACTGCGCAGTGACCCCAACTTGGAACAGGTATATCTCTTAGCTCAAAATAGATAAAAAGGTAAGTCCAGTGGGTTTGGAAAGATACGGAAGTCTAGTTATTCCCAGTAAAATTTCATAAATTTCTCATGTCCATATCTTGAGATATAACAGAAACATTGCAGACTGCTATAGAAATCAGCATGCGGAGTATTACGTAAAACCTACCCCACTTAACATGGATCGAGCTACTCCTCAAGACTTATTTCTTCCGAGCCACCTTTGAAACACGAAAACAAGGCAACACACAAGCAATACATCAAGCAAAACAAGCACACATCACATCATCGGTACTACACGTGCTGCTTCAACAATGGTGGTCATCCTAAATGGCAGATTATAGATGATGAAAAGGCCATCAAACTTTTGAAAAAGGTGAGATCAGAAAACTTGTAGTAAAAACAACATAAAACGAAAACCAAGGGAGTATGAAATAATAGCTCAAAGGAAGCTATCAAGGAGAGGATACAACAGGACAAGGAAGAGGAATAGTTAAAATCAATGAGTCAAGGGATGACAAAATAGTTTTATCATAAAATAAGTTTTAGAATACGTCCAGTGCTACTTGGCATACGTCCTACAGTCAACACCGCTCTGATACCACTCTGTCACACCCGGTTTTCTAAAGAACAAAACCAGGCTAATCATATGTGTGCCCAGGAAGTCCACACATATGCCAGAATGAAAAAGTATCAGAAACAATGTTATTATATAACGTATACATAGCTATATTAACACTTACATCAGAGTATCGCGGAACGGTGACTAAACTTCAGGCTTCATTCTTCTCAGGGACGGCTGACTGGGGGTAACATATGCCTAGCACTTCTACTAGTCTTCTGGAAACTCCACTACACCTTTGTCCTTCTTCCGAGTAGCATCTTACTACACACTGGAGTGTGGGGGAAATAGCAAGAGTGAGTCCATGTCGAACTCAACAAGTATAACACAGGGTTCATGAGGCACAAAAGGCTAGACACTGTTTGACGGCATTTAGCTTTTATTCATCATGTAATTAGCAATTGAGCAGCATCAAGGTATCCAATTCCCATTAATGAACCAATGATCATTTGTAATAAGGATAATGAATAGCATTAACATGGCATGATAATAACAACAACAATATTAAGCATGATATATCAATGGTGATCATTTATTCTGTAAGAATACCCAAGGCCGCTCGTATCCGTGAGCACGGCTAGTATACCAGTTTATTAAACTCTGCGCAGAGGTGTACACTTTCACTGTGAGTCATGATTTCCAAATGCATGGGTTTGCAAGGCCCAAAACATCGAAAACCATATAAAGCCATTCAAAAGTTCGTCTAACAAGTTAGGGCCATTAGATTCACTCGGCAGGCAGATGTAGAACCCCCCTTCCCTGTGGCACAACAACCGCAGCCTATACACACTAGGCCAGGGGCTCGCACTACACCCAACGTGTCAAGCCATTCTTACGCCATTTAAGGTAACCACTAACAAGCTAGAAAAGGTCTCTTGAACAACTAAAGCCAGAGCCATATAGCCCTCACAGTTGTACTGTCAATCCCGGTTAATGCTTACAGATAAGTCCTTATGGAGAGTAACTAGAGCATCAAAATAACCCACATGCTCTAGCCCCCTTTCAACAGTAATAAAATCATCTTAATTGGTTGATTGCATAATCCATTAGTCAAATTACAAGATCATTGTTCATAATTAAGCACTAGCAGTAGCTACCCAAATGCACAACCCATAGGTGACAAGGAAACAAGATATCAATAGCTAAGTTATAATCTCTAAGGTTGTCAAGGTAGACACATGCATATGATATTGATTATAGTGAATAGGTAACAAGGATGGTCCCATGTTATACTTGCCTTGATCAAAGCTTTCCTCATGACCGGCTCAAAATAATACTCCTAATCGTCGTAGTACTGCTCACCGTCTAAATTCGATCACCAAGCATCAACATACAAACATTCCGAGCAAACATACACGAAGCAAACAAAAGATACAATTAGAACAGTACACCAACAGTAGAAAAACATTTAGAAAAGCTTACAAAACTATTCTACACGTTGCTACGATCACACAGACGTAAAGATCACGAAAATCGGACTTAAAACGTGAAAGTTATGAATTTTCCAAGATTTCCTATAGATAAATAATTACTTTAATATAAACTCGAAAATTAAACTTTTCAAACCTACTGTACAGCTACACTAACATATAGGGCTTGCAAATACGAATCTAACGCAACTTGAACGAGTCAAATCGGAGTTAAAACGTGGAAGATATGGCCTAAACAAAATTGTATGTATATACGTATTTCTATCGTATTTCGGGATTTGTTTTACTAAAGAAAAACGGCCATAAATCATATTTTAATTGATAAAGTATTGTCACGTAATTTATATATTAAGCAAGTTAAACTTTATCTGTGCAAAGAAAATAATTAAACATGTGTCGTGATATTCACTGCTGCTACGCTACGTCGTGGATTACGTCTAAACAATGCAGGCATGATGTTAACAGTATTTACAACCAAAATAATAATGGGGCAAGGAAACTGGGCTGACCATTGATCATGGACGTGGTCATTTGCTTGCATGCTGGTGATAGATGGCTCTGCTCGGCGAGATCGGATAAACTTCAAGCGGGGGTCGCCACGGCATCGGACGGAGCTAGGGCTCGATGGCGCTGCGAATCGGGGCGAGGCGAGGGAAACTGCAGCGAGGAATTGAATTAACCTGTTGTCGGGTGAAACGCCCAACAGACGCTTCTCGGGCCAGTAATGAGGGACATCATACGGCAGCATATGCGCGTGCAAAGCCTGGTTCGGATCTTGGACGTCCAGGTCCAACCGCACCCCAAGAGCGCCATGGTCCAGTGGCCAGAAGGCCACGCCGCGCAGCACGACGGCCGGACCAACGTGACGCAGCTCCTGGTCGGAGACATCCACGGATGACTTAGCCTCTGTTCCCCAGTTTCCGATCTCCGAGGCGTAGCACCGGAGCACGGTGAAACCAGGCCGGTTGTAGACGAGCAGCAGACGAAAGAACTTGGTGGAGCCCAGTGGATCGAGGTCGTTGTCAGTGAGCAATGTGCAGGCATAGCTGACGGGCATGTCCTTCCCAGAAAGGGGCGGCAGCACAGAAACATCCCCAGTGATCGGGTTGCAGACACAGAACGTCAGGCCGTCGGTGCGTCTCCGGCGCTGAAGCTCCACGACGAGACGGCCACTGCGGGAGGCGACGAGGCGAGAGTAGTCAAAGGTCCCGCCATCCAGATCGTTGCCATGGAACAGAGAGCCGATGCCGGAGCCGTGGTGGCAACCTGGGTGCCGACTGCCAGAGCCCATGGCAAGGAAGCGCGCCACGCTGCCTCGTGTACGCGCGGCGGGTCTATCATTCTCCTGGCAGAAGAAGCCGACGGCGAGCTGGGGAAGGAAGCGGCCAAGCGGCGGCAACAGCGGCGGCGGCGACAATAGCGGCGGCGGCGACAATAGCGGCGGCGGCGACAGCGGTGGAAAACAGGGCTAGCAGGCAGGCCGGACATATATATAGGGAGGAAGACTCTCCACCTTCACGTCAACTAGCGATATGGTGCTAATTGACGTTTCACCCTCCATCTTTACTAATAGGCCTAATTAATTATTAAAGCCCATTAGTAAATAAATGAATGGACATTTAGGATTATTGCACACAAGCTTTGGTGGAAAATGAGATATTTATTATTTTCGGAATTAATTAATTTCGTGGATAAAATAATTCTAGAAAAGTCCAGAATTATTATTTAAGCCGCGAAAAATACTCCGAAAACTCCGAAAATTCGAGGGAATTTTCTAGAGACATTATGGAACATGAGGAACCCAAATAAAGTATTTGGAACTTATGAAAAGATGGATGAAGAGATCAAGGAAAAAGATTAAGCTCACGGAAATTGGAATTTTGGGTCCAGAAAATACCAAAAAGTTTTCCGATGAGAAGTAAACGTCGTCCTACGGTATTTTGAAAATAATAGCACTCACCAACACCAAAGACAAGCATCACACAAACACCACATTATCAAATTAATATGAAAAAGTTTAAAATCACAATTTTCTATATTTAAATTAGCAGCAACTTATCTTATCTAATAAATTTATTCAAACATTGAAATCATTTATTTTATTTAGTATTTTTCATGCACAACCCAAAATAGAAAATTTTGGGTGTGACAAGCTGTGAGGGCTATATGGCTCTGGCTTTACTTGCTTAAAGGACATTTTCTAGCTTGTTAGTGGTTACCTTAAATGGCGTAAGAACGGCTTGCCACGTTGGGTGTAGTGCGAGCCCCTGGCCTAGTGTGTATAGGCTGCGGTTATTGTGCCACAGGGAAGGGGGGTTCTACATCTGCCTGCCGAGTGAATCTAATGGCCCTAACTTGTTAGACGAATCTTTAAGTGGCTTTATATGATTTCCGGTGTTTTGGGAATGGCCTCCCCATGCATTTGGAAGTCATGACTCACAGTGAAAGTGTACACCTCTGCGCAGAGTTAAAAACTGGTATACTAGCCGTGCCCACAGATACGGGCGGCCTTGGAACATTTACAGATAGATGATCACCATTGTTATATCATGCTTAATTATTGTTGTTATTATTATGCTCATGTTAATGCTATTCATTATCCTTATTACAATTGATCATTGGTCCATTAATGGGAATTGAAATACCTTGATGCTACTCAATTGCTAATTATATGATGATTAAAAGCTAAACGCAGTCAAACAGTGTCTAGCCTTTTTGAGCCTCATGAACCCTGTGTTATACTTGTTGAGTTCGACATGGACTCACTCTTGCTATTTCCCCCACACTCCAGTGTGTAGTAAGATGCTACTCGGAAGAAGGACAAAGGTGTAGTGGAGTTTCCAGAAGACTAGTAGAAGTGCTAGGCATATGTTACCCCCAGTCAGCCGTCCCTGAGAAGAATGGAGCCTGAAGTTTAGTCACCGTTCCGCGATACTCTGATGTAAGTGTTAATATAGCTATATATACGTTATATAATAACATTGTTTCTGATATTTTTTTCATTCTGGTATATGTGTGGACTTCCTGGGCACACATATGATTAGCCTGGTTTTGTTCTTTAGAAAACTGGGTGTGACAATATTAGAAATCATGAATGTGGAAGGCCTTACTAGAGAGAATGTCGCTAGTCATCTGCTGGTTTGGTTTCTACTTATGCTCGATCACTATGCTTGTGTTCCTATCCACAATATTATTGTTAAAGATATTTGGATAAAACTTGTTTCTTAACAAATTGTTTTTCCTATTTTGTCATTTTGGAAGTACCGAATCTATCTCAGAAAGCTCGATGATGGCACACTGAGGAATTCCAATCCATTTGCTGATGAAACTGAAGGATTGCAGAGAAACATGTATGTCCCCTCCTTCATTGGCTCTCCGAGCTCATGCAACCATTCTTCGTCTCGTTCTTGCAGCTCCTATGTGAGTATATTGTGTGGAAAGATTTTTTGGATCAAGCTGAGGTATTTCTTTCAAAGACATAGCAAATGATGACATGCTGGCTCCTTCTGGTCATTTACCATTGCAGTCTCCTAAGTTGGTGAAACAGCCTTCGGTTCAGCTATTATGTTCTTTTGGCCGATTTAACGAGTTGCTAGGGAAGTTCACCAATTTGCAGGACCTAGCAACTCCTGGAAAGCTGTTGTGCCATCCAGGTTTTCTGATCTTGGTCATAATGTTGGAAAGCCTGAAGATCCTACGTAGGGTAACATTTTCATAATCAACCAGTTGTCTAGACTTGCAAGCAGCTCTAGAGAGATTCCAACTTTCGGAAATGAGTATCAGAAGAAAATCACAAGAATCATGGGGAAAGTCATACCAGTGGTAAGTTTCAGAGAGTAAGTGGCACCATTTAGTTTTTGGAAATGACACACACTCTACATTGACACCAATTAGCAATTTTGCTTTGGCTAGTTCTTCAAGCACTAGACCTGACCTTCAGATAGACAATTCTGCAATGCTGACCTAGGTGCTGAATGGCGGTGGTGCAAGTGACAACCACCATGATGGTGGCACCATTAATCATCAAGCTATTAGTGACCAAGTGAATTACATCAATGAATTCCTCATGGGAACAAGTGAGGCACAGAATGTGGAGAGTGATGACTTGGATGATTTCATTGCTTCCTTGGTTAATCAAGTAAGATCCTTTCTCCTCCTTTTTATACATAAAAAACTGTCTCTGTCCTTATTTTCATTTTATTCTATTTCACATTTTTGTGCAAAAGTAAATTAACACATGAGGAATTTACCTAACTAATGTCGGTTTAATTACTTCTCGTTAAATAAAAAATACTTCTAGTTTTTAGTACTCGGTGCATTGCTTAGATTCATTATGCTTGTTCATGCATTACCCGACCATAAGAGATGTTAAATTGCTACCTTATTTTAAATTTACCCCATCTAGACTAAGGATTTGCATGTGGAATTGATGACTACTACTTATATGATGTTTATCTAACTGAACCTATTTTCTTTCAGCAGGATTTCGTCAACAATGGTGATTCTTTGATTGACGGGGACTAGGAATTTGCCCCTTGACTCTAGAAGAGAGATGTTTCTGCATCGCCTAGCTACTAACCAGTTCATGGTTCTCGATGTTGTATGTGTAAATTTGCACTGTCTGTAGTAGGCTAGCTAGGAGCAGGCCATCTTGGAGGAATCCCCATATTTCTCTAGTGTAGTCATGCTGGTTCTCTTTTGTATCAGATGTAGCTTTTAACCTATGGTCTTAAGTTTGGTGGGAGGTGTGGATGTGCCACCCCTGCCAACCCCGATCTTTGTCTTCCTCTTCGGCTTGAATTTTGATGGTCATTTTTATTTTTATATAAAACAACCTAGCCCCTCTTAGGGTCCTTTTTTAAGTTGTGATCATAGACAAAGTTATGTAAGATAGATCCAGTTTTCATGTTTGCTTTAGCTATGTAGTGGTATGATTTTCATGAACTATGTGAACTGTTGTATTTCATCTGTTTTTGAATCAATGAAATGCTGCTATTTCTTGAAATTAGATTGATTGCCCATATCTTTTTTTTATGGAACACCAGAACAGACAGAATAAGTGAGACATAGAGCCATTGTTCATTACTATATTCGGAGCCATGAAGGAACCTTCAATTCATAATTCATGTATGCCTGGTCGAATCGAACCTGATGCTCATGGCTTATTGACAGATCACCTTATGTCATCATAATTCCCTCTGTTGATAGTCTTGTGTATGAGAAAGAAAAGGTCATTTTTCTTTTCAATTTTTTATACAAAGGCAAACAATGTTTGATTTCCTTGACTTCAACACAAACGGCGCTCCCTCATGAAGTAGTTTGCATCATATCCTGATTGTAGTGATCTATTCATCCCTGTGATCTCAACTTGTTGTCTCCATTACTCTCATACTAGGTGAATTCCCCCTGCGTTGTTGCGGAAATATATGTAGAGAAATTTTATATTACATTGGAAAAAAGCAAATGTATAGCACCGTACGATCATTTAGGTTTGTGGTTTTGAAGCGTTGTGTTTTTATAGTTAGAGATAGTGGGTAGCCACGCAAATAGCTAATGTTTCAAATATACATTGGCTGAAGTGACATCGAAATATAATTAGCTATTACAGACACTCAAACTATATTAGGCACTACATCTAGGATATTTACCCACTACACGCGCTCAAACTATATCAGGCCAATTGCAGAAATCGTTTATGCATCTTCTTCATTGATTGATTAATATATGCCAAATAGATAAATTTTTGCATCATTTCTACTTCAAACAGCAACCCACTATGATTAGTTTACTTCATTACTTGAAACTTGTAGCAAGGTGAAGAAACTCTGATTGAAATCCGGCACACAATTTAAGGGAACCATTTATAGATGAGGAGAGAGTGACAAAGAACTTGCCTAGTAGATTTGGGCATCGCTGTCTAGTGCATACAGGGAGCATGGTGTTTGCTTTCAGAGAATCACCACCTGCAGTATCAGCGCGCTTTTGTGGATGGATGAAGTATTACTCGGATGGGAGGCGCGCTCCACTGCGCCTGCCCCGGTCCAAGTTGAAACTAAACACCATAGAATTTAGTAGTATAGATGATTTAGCACACATAGAGGTTGTGTCTGGATCTAGGGGTTAAAGTTTAGTGTATAGATGGGCAATGGGCCGGCACGGCCCAATAGGCTTCGGGCCGACATGGCACGCAGGCCATGCCTACCAGGCACGCGGTGATGATGAGTACAGGCCCGATCTTCCGAGAGGTAGCTGGTAAGTTCGATTTGTGGAGATCTCGACGTTGGCGATCCGGCTTCAAATCAGACACAATTCGAACCCTGCAACTATTACACCACTGCTCCGTTGGTTATCAACCAAGCACAACTTGATTGACCTCGCCAAGAAGGCTTTTTCTGCAAGCGAATCGAAGAGCACAAGCAAGAAGGTAAAACACGCAATCTGAAATTGCAAATATGAATGATGCGAATATCAATAGAGGGTTCAAGAACTCAGTTCCAAAGGACTAATCGACACAGTGGAGGAGATCAAGAATAGGGGCCCTAGATCACTGTAAAAGGATTTGTCACCACAGTTACAATGAACGATTTAGTTTCTCGATGGAAAACTAAACTCTAAACAAAACTCAATCGTCTAGCAGCGGCGGCGGCTGTGTTTATAGTCTAAGACTCGACCTAGGGTTAGGGACGGCCAGGGGTTGGGCGCCCACAACTTGGGCTTAAGGCCCGACACGATACATGGCCTAGCTGGCCTAAATAGGTGACGCAACACCTTGCCATGGTCACACAGAATGATCCACGGACCTTCTGGAGCTGGGACCAGATCCAAAACGACGGCGTCGTCGTCCCCTTTCCAACGCATCCAAGAACGCCCCGTTTCGATGTCGTATGAGAAAGTTATGACCGAAACAGTGATGACGTGTCTGCTGAATCCGATGGTGACGTGGCAGCTGAGTTGGGGATGAATTGCAACTTGGGGAAGACCATAATGTCGGTGTGTCCAGCGTGGCGATGTCCTCGGGCCTGGCCTTTGGCCTAGGCACGGCCCTATGGGCCTTTTTTCGTGCTAGGCCGGCCCAAGGCCCGCGTTAGGAGAGGAGATGGCGGCGACCGTCGACGTGCTCGCCGCTGAGGAGATTGACGCCGGATCCGGAGGAGGGAAGGAGGAAGACGGTGCACTCGACATCGGATTTGGAGGAGCCGCTCGATGCCGTCGCGCTGGATGCCATCAGGGGAGGAGGCAGGGGAGGTGGTAGCGACCGCCGGTGTGCTCGACCCCGCCGCGCTGGATCCGGAGGAGGTGTGGAGGCGGCGGGCGGTGGGTGCCGGCAGGTGGTGCAGGGGACACAGGGCAGGTGGCTCGGAGGAGGGCGGTGGTGTGGAGCTGGTGGTGCAGGGGACGCGGAGCGGGCTGCGGGCTTCAGCAGGAGGTGCGGGGCCGTAAAGCGGGAGCTGACTCAGAGGAGGCGAGAGCGAGCGCCGCGATCGCGAGCGCGATTATGCGAGAGGTAGTGCGGCGGCATGGGGGGAGGGGTGAGGGGAAAATGGGTGCAGTGGGCTTATTAATTAGATGGGCTCTTAGTAGGTCGTGGAGATCACTGGGCCGCCACCGAGCCTTTTTATAAATGTCGTGTCTGGTCGTGCTGGGGTGCAGTCCAAGCACGGCCTGCACCTTCGGGCCATGCCAGCCCGGGCCCGCTGGCCACCGGGTCGGGCCGTGCCTGGGCCAGACCAAAATAGCGGGCCTCGGCCGGGCTCAAGCTACATGCCCATATATAGTTTAGTGGTGTCACATCAGAGTTTCGGATGCGAACTAGAAGGGCTAGACATGAGCTAATTATAAAATTAATTGCACAAGAGTAGACTAATTAGCGAGACGAATCTATTGAGCCTAACTAGGAGGACTAGACATGAGCTAATTATAAAACTAATTGCACAGGAGTAGACTAATTAGCGGGACGAATCTATTGAGCCTAATTAATCCATGATTAGCGCATGTTTACTGTAGCACCACACTGTCAAATTATGGATTAATTAGGTTTAATAGATTCATCTCACTAATTAGTCTCAATCTGTGCAATTAGTTTTGTAATTAGTCTATGTTTAATACTGTAAATTAGTGTCAAACATCCGATGTGACAGGAACTAAACTTTAACAGCAGGAAACAAACATCCGATATGGGGTTGAATCCAATGAAAAGCAAACACTTTCTTCGACAAATTGTTTGGAAATTGGTAGTTCAGTCATGCATGTTTGGCCAAAAAGCATAAACAATTTTTTAGCTAACTACCGATTAGTGTCCAAAATGGTTTCATGTGCAGTGGACCAGAGAAATTGGAAACCCACGGCGTGGCCAGCCATACATGCCAAAGAAATACAAAAAAAAAGCAAATAGAATTAAGAAACGCTGTATCTGTATGTAAATACACGTCCTATTGAGAAATATAAACATATATGTTAAATCAGTTCATGGAAATAAATAACTACAAAGGATCATCTTGAAGAAAGCATTGGACGTCCATAGTAGTACATCCTCTATCCATATATCCATGTCCATTAGCAGTAATCTCCTCTCTATGTCCATTGTCCAGCCTGTAAGGCTGTAAGTAGGCACCGACTCCTAGTTGACTTGCTGGAAAATTTCAAAAGAAAAAAGGGTGAATACAGTACAGTCAAATAATAGGCATATATATGGTTATTGAATCAGACATGTTGATGTTACACGCTGCAAAAGCAATAAAATCGTATTGATCATATAAACCTGAAAAGGGAGGAATTATACAAAAGCAAAGACAAGAAAAATAAGGACAATAATACTAACGAAACACGAATGCCTTCACTTAAATTCTTATGATAATAGAAAATCGAGGCAACTGAGAATGGGAAGGGCTTTGGACTGACAATTGTTACCTTTTCGTTGACCAATTAACCCTAAGGAGGCAAAGGCAAATATGCACACATCAATCAGAATCGGTGGTTTCCATATTCTGGCTGCGAAGGAACTAAATTCCATAAAGTAGGAAGGAGTACCATGCGAAGTATTTTTGCAATAATAGTCAGGCAACCCAGATCCTATATGAGCCTTCACTTGGTGATGGTCGCATGTAAAGAAAGGCCCTGTTCGGCAGGCTGTTGTTTGGCTTATAAGCCGGCTGTGGCTGATTTGCTGTGAGAGAAAAACACTGTTTCACGGCTGATAAGCCGTGCTGATAAGCTCAGCCGAATAGGGGAAAAGTAGACTGAACCTTAACTCTGAACCGGAGGGAATATAACTTTAGAAATCTGAACCTGTATTGGTCTTTAAGGCTGGGCACATATAGCTTTCAAATATTGGGCTCTCTAGACTATAGAGGCCTTGTTTAGATTACCTCCAAAAGTTAGAATTTTTTCACTCTCTCTCCATCACATCAATCTTTGGACACATACATGCAACATTAAATGTAGGTAAAAAAATAACTAATTACACAGTTTAGTTGTAAATCACGAAACGAATCTTTTAAGCCTAGTTAGCCCATGATTGGACAATATTTGTCAAATATAAACGAAATGCTACAGTTCCAAATTTTTCTAACATCTTCAATCTAAACAAGGCCAGAGTTACCAAAAGGAAATTTTGTTGTAGGCCTGGCTAATGTGTACCACCCAGTAACTGGAAACATAAAATAACTCATAAACTTCAATACATCGTATGCATACGTTGACATATTTAGTTTGGGATATGGACCTGCAAAGGTGAATAGGTAGGTGTCTTAATCTTGTTTACAGTGTTTTGTATGCATACAGAAAGGAACAACGAATCTTTGCAGTGAGAATTTTCTAGTAAGCCTACATCGTTCCCTATTAAGATTTTATTAAACAGAGGTTCCTTGGTAAGATGTGAACCTAGGCAAAGTTACAGCATCTAACTGAAATTGGTATGGCAGGAATAATTATGTAGTGTTTCACCGTGGTTTGAAAATGTAACAACACAAGTAGGAAGCATGAATATTACTGTTAGAGTAAATAGGAATAGTACCACATTGTGTACCCACGTGAGGTGTTAGTCCTATGTACCCTATATAATCAGCCCATGAGACCCAACGCAATACATCCAATATTCCACCAATTATATTCTCCTTCATAAATAGGACTAACACCTCATGTGGGTACACAATGTGGTACTATTCCTATTTACTCTAACATCCCCCGTAGTCACAGCGGGAGCGCTGCAGACGGTGAGACTGGAGAAGAAGCTGACAAAGCTAACAATTACAAAGCTAACAATTACATCCATTTAGACACTAACAGTCCTTGCCGTTCCAGAATGCCTTGTTGAGGTTGTCAATAAGATTCTGCATGTATTCAGTGGAGCATATTGTACAGATCAATAGCAGCTATTACCAAATTAGTTTGGTGGCCTGAAAAATCAAACACCAAACACAGGATCTAAAACCATGTTAATGGAGGCTAACACACCTGAGCAGAATTGAAATAGCTTGCATAAGATGCTAGATGTAGATGACACATTAAAATTATATATGTTGACAAAGAATAATCTATAAAGGAACCTTCTTTGTTATTTCGAGAAAGTGCAGAAGCAGTTGGGGCTGGAGGTAGACCGACTGGAGACTCTCCTCTTCCCTCCGCCACCGGCCGCACGGCGGCGAGTTCCATTTTTACCTCCATGGTCAGAAGGTTTTCTTGGAATTTGGAAGTACAAATAAGCAAGATGAAGGAAGAGAACCTGCATCAAAAATTGTGTCAAGCCATACCTGCATAAGACTACCCGCACTCATGGACCTCTATATTCATCATCTATACGTCCTAGTCAGTAAGATTCTCTCCTCTATACTCAATTCTCCCGCACCCATCCATCCTCTATATCATCATCTATCTACTCTATCCACTGTGGGACCCATTTGTCACTTTATCTAAATATATCCATGTGTGATCTAGTTTTGAAGGATTTATTGAGACGAATTTAATGGTGCAATCAAAATTTAATTTGGATTTTTGGTTTGTGAGTTATAACATTTTTTTAGTTAGTTAAACACGTGGGGCCCGCGTACCCCTCTCTCTCTCCTCTCTCGCTCACCCAGCTGCCCACTTGCGCGCATGCACCGTACCGTCCGCTAAAGCGTTGCCAGTCCGCTGGATTTGCCGGATCCGCTCCGGTAGCAGACGGGCGTTCAGCACCCGCTGCGGGGACGCCGATCCTCTATACCCGAGCTGGCACCGGGTAGCGGACGGGAGACAGGACCCAGTGCGGGTAGTCTAAAAAGGTAGCAGCAGGAGCGGTCTAAGACAGCTAAAATTGTTAATTCACCTTTACTACCTAATCTTTATGAGACATGAATATTTATAGCAAAACCCCAACAAAATAGCATGATAGTTAAAATGAACAACCTGAAATGTCACCCTCCTTTGTCCCTTGGTGATAGGTAAGATCATATCTATTTCTGAATGGAAAAAGTCTATTTAACCTCCTGAACTATCAGCTAGTGTCTAACCTATACCCCCAACTATAAAACCGTCCGTTTTACACCCTGAACTTTTCAAAAACCGTTCAAAGTTCACCTTGGAGCGGTTTTGGACGGCGGTTTTGCTACAGTAACCATGGTTTTGCTACAGTACACAGTTTTAACTTTTTCTTTTTCTATTTATTTCCGCTAAATCTTTGAAAAATCGTAGTAGATCACAGAAAAATCATAAAATAGAAAATCTAATTTTGTTAGACTCCACATGAGTAGATCTACACAATGAACATATAATATAGTATGTTTTAGTACAAAATTTTTCTGTAGCTTTAAATTGGTTAGAAAATTAAATTTTGTCTGTAATTAATTGGAATAATTCATAGCTACAGCTTCTATGGTTCAATTATGGTGAAATTTTTATGATGGGGTTATTATTATATGCTTGAACTATAGTAAAAATTTCATACTCATTGGATCATATATAACTTAGTTATAGATTTATTTAGGTTTATGCTTGTTAAATATAAATAAATCTATAACTAAATTATACATGATCCAATCAGTATGAAATTTTTACTACAGTTCAAACATACAATAATTAGTTCACTATAAAAATTTATCCACAATTGGACCATAAAAGTTGTAGCTATAAATTATTCCAATTAATTACAGATAAAATTTGATTTTCTAACTAATTTAAAGCTACAGAAAAAATTTGTACTAAAACATACTATATTATATATTCATTGTATAGATCTACTCATGTGGAGTCCAACAAAATTAGATTTTCTATTTTATGATTTTTCTGTGATTTATTATGATTTTTCAAAGATTCAACGGAAATAAATAGAAAAAGAAAAAGTCAAAACCGTCGTTATTGTAGCAAAACCATAGTTACTGTAGCAAAACCGTCATCCAAAACCGCTCCAGGGTGTAATTTGAACGGTTTTGAAAAGTTCTGGGTATAAAACAGATGGTTTTATAGTTGGTTCAAAGATTCAACGGAAATAAATAGAAAAAGAAAAAGTTAAAACCGTCGTTATTGTAGTAAAACCATAGTTACTGTAGCAAAACCGTCATCCAAAACCGCTCCAGGGTGTAATTTGAACGGTTTTGAAAAGTTCTGGGTATAAAACAGATGGTTTTATAGTTGGGGTGTAGGTTAGATGGTGGTTGATAGTTCAGGGGGTTAAGCAGACTTTTTCATTTCTGAATAAGCACTTGAAAGCACTCAGACTGGATGGAACAACAATTTTGAACCGAAAAATGAAATTATTTGCCCAAAAACATACCACATGATGACCCCGGGTGCTCCAGTGGTTTACTGCTCATGTGCATTCCACCGAACAGGGTGCAGGCAAGTACTGGCCGCTTCATACTCCAGCCATACCCGCACCCAACCACGGGCAGTCAAAATGTTCCCCCCACCCCTCCATGCGCCCCCTTGGTGCCAGCGCGGTGGAATGCATGAGAAGCAGTGGGTCCACATCGGATGAGAGGCATCAGCTGTGCTCCAAATAGTTACTGCATCGTGCGCAGTTCCACCGGCAACAGCTCCTCATTCTCACAGACGCAGAGAACTGAGAGATTGGAAACCGATGGTGAGGACAACCATATTGATCGAGTTCGCATCACAGGCTCAAAGAAAATGAATCGGGAAAAGGAGGAACATTCAGTGGACGAACGCACCAGAATACCAGATCCTGACGACTCTGATGAAGGGGAAGGCAGTCAGCGCCTGAGCGAACAGCATTTTTAGTCATAGCTTATCAGTCAAATAAACAGGACTGAGTTGTCGTGCGTCCATGATGGATCTGCGCTCGTAGCCGCCAGCAAATGAAAGTCGGCTGCCGCATCTGCCAGGTGCTATCGCCGGAGGAGAGGACGCCATGGCTGCCTCTCCATATTCGATTCGCGCACGTAGCCGCTGTCAAGTCCAGCCCTGTATCAGGAAGGAAGGGGGTGACATTCCCGCTGCAGCGGGTGAGAGCGGTGGAGGCGAGCAGCGTTGGCGCAGATCGAGGGCAAGGCGACGGAGGGAGCGAGGAAGAGATGACGGAGGGAGCGAGGGAGGGATGATGACGTGGCAAGCCTGAGTTGGTCGATTTGTTTATACCGGACTGGTGGGCGGTCTAGTAGCAGCGCGCGCGAAATGAACCAGCGGCGCGCGCGAAATGAACCAGCGTGGCCAAGGGACTGGACTGAGCGCCGAGATATACACAGAGCGGCGTAGCATGCAGGACTGGATAAGCTGGTAACAGTTAACCAAACTAAGCGGCAGTCGACGGTAAAAAGCGCCAGATGGCATAAAGTCGTTGGCGGAGGCCACGTGGATGCTCTGGCTGAAGAGCATTTTATTCGGGGTTGAAGATCATCTAATTAGGGTAGTACTCCAGTGCTGAGTCAGCTATCTGCTGCCACAAGCTGTCTTTTTGGGTAAACGCTCCTTAAGTAGCAGCAAAAGATTTGGATTTATTAGCCTTAGAGCATGTTTGGAAGACAAGTTTTCATGTCAAATCCCTTGTAAAATACAGGGTTGGAAAATTTTGACCCTACTCTTAGAAAAGTTGTTTCGATGACCGGTGAAGGTATTAAATTTACCCGTTTTTTGTCAAACCAACCGGAAAAAATAATCTGCTGCGGAGGCGACACAAAAAAAATGAAAGATATCGGGCCTCGCCTGGCGAGCCGCCCAGCCCTCACCCGTCTGTTCGTCGCTTGACTCACCCATGGCGATGGCGGCATCTCCACTCTCTCTCCCCCTCTATTCTCCCTCTCGACCACCAAATCCAGAGAGATGGAGAAGGATTAGACACCACCGGAAAGCCCTCACACTGTATGCTGCCCCTGGTCTCCCTATTTTCATGCTCCCATGCTCCGCGATGGTGGATTCGAGAAGGAACTGGCGGCATGGTCCGATTGGAGAAGCAACAGCAGCGTGGTTGAAGAGCCATATGGATCCGAAGCAGAAGAATCGTCATTTTCGGTTGGCAAGCGCGTCAACGACGGATTAAGATATCTGGCCGGCAGTGCAGAGGTGCAGATGCGTACTGCCTGTCTGCCTTGTGCTCTATCTCCAAATTTGATTGCTTCATTTAATTTGGTTGGATAATTAGGGAGTGTTTGGTTCAGCGAGCTAAAGTTTAGTTCGTGTCATATTGAATTTTGATCGGGCTTGACCATAGGGTTTTTGGATACTCATAAAAAAATTATATATTCGGTGGATAATCCGCGAGACGAATTTATTAAACCTAATTAATCTGTCATCAACACAATTTGATATTGTAGCAATTAGTGTTAATCATGGACTAATTAGGCTTAAAAAATCGTCTTGTAAATTATCCTCACCCTATATTTTTAGTTTCGTAAATAGTCTATATTTAGGCCTCGTTTGGCAGGGCTTCTTCAGCGGCTTCGGGAGCCGTTTGGAGCCGTTTTCTGCCAAACGAGGTAAAATAAAATGGCTCCACCAATGAAGCCCCTAAAAACGTGCTCTCACATAGCTTTGGGGTGAGAAGAGCCAAAAATAGTGGCTTCTTCTGGCTTCACCTCATCCTACGTGGCATTCTGTGAGAGCATATTTTAAGAAACTCTATATGTAGAACTGTTTTGCCAAACGATTTACTAAAACGGCTTCAGCTCCACCGATAGAGTTGTTCATGGAGCTGAAACCAAAAAAATAGCTTCACTAGTGAAGCGGAGCCGTACCAAATGGGGCCTTAGTACTCCATACATGTGTCCAATCATTCGATGTAATGGAGAATAAAATTTAGTTCCCAGAACCAAACAGGCCTTAGTACTATTCCTGTGTACTATGGTTTTGTTTCAGGTGCAATTATTTGGCATACAAATCGGTGGTGGTTGACTGTGTATAATGTTTGCCATCTGGTAACCAAGTAGCCCGTTAATGCTTTGATATGAAATTTTGGCCTCAAATTTGAGTGTTGATCTGAAATTTATTCAGCAGGTTGCTCCAATTCAGTGCCCTGTTTTCAAATTTCACCATTTGGGCTATGCTCATGCTTATTGTGGTGCAATGGTAATCGATTCGTTAGCTCAAAGCAAATAGTCAATATTACCCAATAATACCCAATATTCCAGAAGTTTTCTTGTGCACAAGGAAATCACAGGTGTAATGCAATTACATGTGAAAAGACTTACAAGACTTCCAAACAGGGCCTCAGTGGTGCACAAGCACAACCAACCTAATATAAGAAGATAAAAAGGGCAAACGAAATGCATGTCACCCTCAATCGAGGATCTATAAGACTGTCTCCAACAGGTGATCCATAAGATCACCCAAACGTAAAATGGGTCTCCGACAGTACTGTATCGGTCTCCAACAGAGTACGTATACACGAGACTTATTTTGGGTGTCAGGATGGACACAACCTAAATCTGAGTATTCTCTCTCCTGTAGACCCATTTGCTGAAAGAGTTCTTTTTTGATCTTGTTGTTAAAGAAGACTAAAAATATATATTGAAACATTTGTCTATAGCGCTACCCAAACGTGAAATACGTCTTCATTTTGGGGTTCCTATTGTCGGAGATAGTCTAAGGTTGTGTTTAGATGCAAAAAATTTTACAAAATACTCCTGTAGCACTTTTCGTTGTTATTTGGCAATTAGTGTCCAATCATGGACTAATTAGGCTTAAAAGATTCGTCTCGTCCATTTCGTCTAAACTGTGTAATTAGTTTTATTTTTATTTATATTTAATGCTTCATGCATGCGTCTAAAGATTCGATGTGACGGGGAACGTTGAAAAATTTTGTAAAATTTTTTGCAACTAAACATGGCCTAAATATTGAACATACGGGCAACCCAAACTGACGGTTCCGCCCAACACCCCGTACCATTTTGCTTCACAAAAAGGAACACGACGTTTGACATGGTGAGCATGGCTATCATTGTCATTGTCATGCGGTACCACACCACACGGAGGGCTACTTGGGAGCGTGCCCGCGCTGCGATGCATCTCAGCAACTAATCCACAGCTCATCTGGGCCTACCAAGTAATCATTGCCCAATCAGACTCATCAGCCAAAGGGAAAAGAATACTACTGCTACAGCATCTTGGATGGAAGCGAGAGAATCTTCCTCTGCCGGTCTTGGAATATCTCCTCCGTGCGAACGTGACACATCCATTCCCTCACGTCAACGTACCCCCGCCTTCTGAATTTTGAACTCCGACTAGTCGGCGGCCGGCGGCGGCGTGATAATTTTGGGCCACCAACCATTCATCGATTTAATTAGTTCGTCGCAGCTTTAACAAAATCATTTTAGTAATTTAATTAGCTGATGGATGCCGTTCAAGGACGATGTTTGTTTGGTGTGCTTCTTAAATAAATTTGATGTCCTTGTCTCAAATGCTCCAACTTGCAAATGGATTTTTTTTAGAAATACTTGCAAATGGATGGGTTCCATTCATATATATCCACTTCCAGACCTCTTGGCTCTGGCCTACTCAAACTTGAGTCCATGTCAAAAAAAAAACTCTAAAACATTATCCGTGTTGAGATGCATTGTTACGTGATTTGCCGATAATAAATATATATATATGATGACAAAGTTAGATCAAATTAGATAGAGGTGTGTTTACTTTGTGGGTGTATAGATACGTATCATAGGGTGCATATATGGGCATATGGCATAATTTTAATCAAACTCAGTGTATTTTTTGAGTGCCCCTAAACGCGGCATGCCTTCCCCCTTAACACATAATTAAGCAAGTGCATCCCAGATGAGGGGAGTGCACCATCGTGTCAATTTTAAAATTATGCTCCCTCCATTTCAATATAAAAAACTTGGTTCGACTCGGCAATGTCTTGAAAACCAGACGGGCTTGTAATTTCTATTATATTGCAAGAAATAGCGATAGAATCAAAAGCATAATTAAGATAGCAATTTTGAATGTAATCCAATGATACCACTTCTATATAATATTTATATTGTTTGAGGCTAATTGTGTGTTCAACATTAGGAGGTTTAACTCTTTAAGGCTTTAATAACTATACGTGAGCTCCTTAATTACAAAATGAAATGGATTAAGGACCACCTGTTGTGTGTATATGAACAATGAACGCTCTGACAGTCTGACCCCTACCACATGAGCAAGGTTACAAAACCTATGGTCAAAGATGTTCTACTGAACTCAAACAATGTACTGTATACAACTATCTGAATTTTCATAATGAGCTTTCCCATTTCACAACAATTCATTCATGTTGGGTACCTTGGGCAACAAAATGCATAGTCGATCACAAAGACAAGCACCGTGCCGTGCGTTAATTAATCGGAAGAAGATAGCGACTCCCGAGTGCCCAACTGCTGTAGCGTACAGATCGAGTCTTATTACAATGTGACAAGGACAACTTCTATGGTTGGTCAATTACATCAACCTCAGCTAATTAATTAGGCATTCTTGAGGGAAGACATTTTTACACGCCCCGTCAAATTATGCCCAAATTAAATAAAAACCATTTACAATAATGAGAATATATATAATAAAGCACACATGGATCCATCCAATAGCAACTTACAAAGCCATTCCAATTCCCAAAAGGACAAGTAAGCAAAGCACTAAAACTAGCCGCCAGCTCGGAATCATCGTCGGAGCCACTCCACCCACCTGCTCCGCTCCTCCATGGCCAGCTACCCCCTCCTGCTGCTCCTGCTGCTGGCGGCCACGGCCGCAGCCACAGCAGCAGCCGCCGGCGAGGCCTCCCGCGGCAACGCGACCGCGACGTCGTCGTCGCCGACGGCGTACGAGATGCTGGAGCGGTACGACTTCCCGCGGGGGATCCTGCCGGCGGGCGTGTCCGGGTACGAGCTCCGCGGGGACGGCAGCTTCGAGGTGTACTTCCCGCGTCGCTGCGAGTTCCTGCTGGCGCGGAGGTGGCTGGTCCGGTACGAGGCGCGCGTGCGGGGCTCCGTCGCGGCCGGGTCGCTCACGGCGCTGGACGGGATCAGCGTGAAGGTGCTCTTCCTGTGGCTCGGCGTCGGCGAGGTGGACCGCGCCGGGGACACGCTCAGCTTCTACATCGGCCCCGTCGCCACCTCGTTCCCGCTCGGCGACTTCGCCGAGAGCCCGCGCTGCCGCGGCTATGATGATGGCGCTGGCGCTGCCGACGACGACGACGACTTCTTTCCGGCGGCGGCGGCGGCCTCGTCGTGACCCGGCGGTGATTAGTATCTGTACAATTGTATGTACCTGCCGCCTTGATGATTTAGCTGGCTATATACACGTGTGCATCGATGATCGAGACGAGCCGGCGATTAGCTGCTTCTTTCTTCATTTCTGTTTCAGGGAATTGGATCAGGTTATTTGGTGATCCTTGATGCTACTTCATCTTGTGTCGTCTAGCAATTCTTTGTGCGCACCTTCTTCTTCTCTTCTCCTGATTCGTGAACGTGACATCAATTAGCTAGCTGTTGAGTAGTTTGCACGACTGCGGTAATGGTGTTGCATTGCATCGTCTGGATTTCGTCTGTCAAAACCAGCCGCCATCCAGCGAGGCCGCATCCGCCTACTACGCAGCACATCAAAGGCCAGACCCAGCAGAGAGAGGTAGCGTACGTCAACGCCAGCCTCTCGCCGGTGCAACTCTTCGCTGAACAGTCTCCTTAAGACAATTTCAATGTCCACGTCATCTTCAGCACGGCGCCTGGACAAAACCACGGTCAACGCTCAATACCGGCCATGAAATCGTGAGATTCATTCAATGCAGAGCAGCTCAGCTTTTGTGAAAGCACAATGCTCGCTGACTGAACATAGAACCATCCCTAGTGCGAGGCTAGGTAGCTTAATTCGTGAGTAATCGCTTAGGCCATGTTTAGTTCCCAAAAATTTTTAAGATTTTTCGTCACATTGAATGTTTGGACACATGTAAGGAGCATTAAATATAGACGAAAAAAACTAATTACATAGTTTGGTAGAAAACCACGATACGAATCTTATGAGCCTAATTAGTCCATGATTGGACACTAATTGACAAATACAAACGAAAATGCTACAGTAGCCAAAGCTAAATTTTTCGCAAATTAAACACACCCTTAGTCAAGCGTGTGCTAGGGAGGGCAGTGATTATTGTAAATCATTTCACCGTGCCTAGTGCGCCTTTGCGGTTGTCACTAGTACAGAGACATGCTATACAGGCGGATCTATACGTATTTCCACTGGCGTTTTCCAGCACCGCATGCGTTGGAGGCAAGTGGAAATGGGACCACATCACAGGCGATTGCTTTTGAACCGCCTGTGAAAATTCATTTCCACAGGCGGCTCACTTAGTGAACCGTTTGTGTAAATGATCCATTTACACAGGCAGTTCACTAAGTGAGCCGCCTGTGGAAATGGATTTTCACAGGCGGTTCAAAAGCAACCGCCTATGATGTTGGATATTTTTATATTATTAAATATATACATATACATTGATATAGGAATTACTAAACCTTATTGGATGGTGTTCAAATATAGCAACATGAAATTTAAATATTTCATACATACATTTATATACATCAAAGTTTCGTGCTCACAAACATAAAGTTACAAGAGTATCTATACATCACACATTATATACATCAAAGTTTCCACCCGTTGTCTAATAACTGTCTCGACTAAGTTGAAGCCTACTAATATCTATGAGCATTCTATACTCTGGGCGTGCTAAGACGCTGGTAGCATCGTGATATTTCTCATCGCATGAAATGACTTCTTTCAAGATGAATGAGCACATGTCCTCAACTATGTTGTATAAAGTACGTTCAGTCATATGCTTAGCCTTTTTTATATCAAATTTCTGGAAAGGAGGTTTATAAACATCATATATTTACACTTGATAATACATTTGCAAATTTAATGTCAGAAATACATACATGACTATTACTTATATTACCTTAGAAGGATCCTTGATATATCACCCGTTCTCTCTCATGAACTCACACACGTAGAATCCATAGTGGACCGATCCGGGTGGTTGCTTGTGGCACTATATTACGGGAAAGTGGTTATTTACTTGTAACATCGTCCTATGTATTGTATATGTATGATATTTATTTATAAATTTCCATACGTACCGGCCAGTTATGATATATTTTCAATGGCTGCCCTTGTGTTGATGACTCGCACCTTCCACCTTTAATCTTGTAATACATATATGCCCTATAATCTCGAATAGAATTACCTTGTTATTCTCAACATCTCATCGATTAAAGTATGCATGCAAAATTTTGACTTACAGCTCTAAGTGCCTCACGAATGTTCCATAGCTTGTAGTCGGGTAATCTGCGGAGTCACATACCAACACCTGTCTAGGCCTAGGAAAAATCATGAAGCAGATCTAGTGGTCCCTGCACGAATCAAATTTGTGATGCATGTGTGTGCTAAAATAATTAATTTGATATATGCAAACTCACACTAACCCAAAGTTGTAGGGGGCACTATGGATTCCCAGTGTTGAAACTGAAGCATTGCGTGTCCTAGGTACAAGGCGTATCTGGCTTCAAACTCCTTCGTAAGGTCCGCTATTTTCTTCTCCCATTCTTCATCTTGTAAACCCTGTAAGTCTTCGTGACCATCCCCGATTCTGAATGTGTGTTGCTCCTCACATATTTTTATTGGGTTCAAATACCTAACCCTTTGACTGGCATTAGAATTAGGATTCGGACTGTAACACATCTCCTGCTGATCATATTGCATTCTGCAAGGCGCACGTACATGTAAGATATTGAAAATTGATACAACTCACTAATAATAACACATGCATGTGTTAGTATGAGTGACACTTACAATGCAAACACCGTTATGAGCTGTACATTGAGTCTCTAGAGGTTCATCATCAACCACATGTCCTCGAAGGTAATAACAGTCGTTTGTCTGCCACTAACAAATGCAGCTAGTGGTATAGACACATTGATGGTGTCGATGTCAATAGAGGATGCTCTCATGTACTAGTCATGTAGCCTTTTAACACCAACTGGGATCTTCTTGAGTGTATCCCACTTGAGTAGAGGCCTTCCAGGCACGTATTTATCAGGGACATTTTTGTAATCGTCCATTGTTGGCTTCCTAATACTTACGGTAATTACCTTAGGCTTTTTTGCTAACTTATCATGCTCAGCCAAGTCAAGAGTACGTGTAGTACGGCTTAGTGCAATTCTTGACAAAAATTTGGTCGTGTCAGCAGTCTTTTTCTTTTGCTCGAAGGGGGAAACCAATTCGGGTACTGAAAATTTCTTTCTCGGCCGCTCTGGTGTCTCCCATGTTTGTTCAGGATCTTTGGGTGGTGGAGAAGGTGGAGAATTGAATGGTGGCAGAGATGATGGGGGGTCAATAGGAGCCACGATCGGCGATGATGGTGGGTTAGGAAGAGGATCGGTAGGTGCTGACGAGTCCTGAGTGAGTGGCGGGGCTTGAGAGGATGGTATTGGCTCACTCAACTAGACATCTCATCGAGGCCAAAGGATGAAGTTCTTGATAGCATGTCCGAGTTTCTCAATGCCCTCGGGACCGGGGATGTCTAGCATGTCGTCCTCGTATCCTTGGATGATTGTCGACACTTCTACCTTGCAATAGTCTTCTAGAATGTCGCTCCTATGGTACTTGCGTTCTAGGATCGCAAGGCCTACGACTACTTCCCTTGTACGATGATTGTTAATACCATATCTTATGACTAGGGAGCAAGCCACCGGCCTATCAATGTCGTCAACTGGATAGTGAACCTTGTTTGCCATTGACGCGACACTGCTTGGAATGGTTGTGGTACACTGTGTCACCAACGGTTGTGTTGTTGGGACTAGCTGCATCTGGGGAGCCTGAGTGCTCATCTGTTGAGCAGACATCGCACTCGTCAAATGCTGCATCAACTCTGGAAGAGGATCGTATAGAATTTTGGACATCATCTCTTCGAAGTCTTTCTTTGCCTCCTCCTTAAAATAACTTTCCATTTCTTCCTTGTATCGATCACGAATCTTGTACTCACCCTCCCACTCCAGTCCGAATCCTTCTTTCCATCCTTCTTTCGATGAGATGCCTCAAACATGACCAGGGTGCTCGGGGTTACCTAGGCCAGCAGTAAGGATGTCTCTCTCTTCGTGGCTTAAATAATCCTTCGTGCTGCTTAGCTGCCACCGCAAATATGCTCTTTGCTGCTCCATTGAGCATTGGGTCATCAAAGGACACACCGGTCTCGGTTTCCCTCGGTTTCCAAGCATGAATCCAATTTGCGGTCCTTTCTCCAAGTTGCTTAGACAGCGTCGGCAACCCTGCCACTTTCTTGGCAGCCTCTTCTTGCCTCCACTTGGGAACCTGGCGTTGGTAACCACCAGTGCCTAGGTGGTGGTGGTACTTGTTCTACTTTGCGAGCTCGGTATTGGCTTCACTCCGAGCTAAGAACTCTGGCTCTCTCCTTTGCTCTAGAAAAACCGCCCACTACCCGGCCGTAATCTTGTATCTTTTTGTTGGGTCCAACCCTTTCTTTGCCCACTTGGTATTCATCTCGGACCTCCAGTTTCAAAACATGATCGCCCACTGCTTCATGGCATATTTCTTCACAAGTTTGTCTGAGCCCCGAGGAAATACGAACCTGGTCACCAGCTTATCCCAAAATTTTTTCTTATCAGCATCTAACACATCTTTCCATTGTCGAACTGTGATGTTAAGATTGTCCCTAACTAAGAAACCAAGGGCGTTCCAAAACTTAGGTAGGGCTTCCTCAGGAGCTAAGGGTTGTCCTTTCGGGCTCACTTCTGAGATTCTATATGTATCATCTGGCCACCTGTTCAGTCCTCTGTCACCTCATTTTCGGTCATTCCGCTTTCTTTTCCTTGAACTCTCAGTGGTCGTCTCGGTCGGGCTCGGTGCGTCTTCGTGTGCCTCTTCTTCTTGAGCTACAATCTCTTTGAACTGAGACAACACCTCCTATTCATGAAAAAGATACACACAACAAATTATCGATTGGTACATATAGATACAAACATGAAAATCATGGATGTGTAATTTACCTCATCATCTTATGGATTGTAATCACGGTCACGTGCCAATTCATGACAAGCCTTCCTTACTTTGGGAGGCTCCATGTCATCGCTAATGCTTTCGTATGAAGGCATGGCGGCCCCTGATGCTTGGCCCATTTCGTGGGTCCCTTCTACTTGCTCCGTGGGGTGGGACGACCCCAGAGCTTGGCGCGTTTGGTGGGTCCCTTGTGCTTGCTCCGTAGGGTTGGACCCTGGGGCGTGTTCCGTGTGTTCGGACCCTTATGCTTGGTCCTTGCACGGAGAATTCATCGCAAAAATCTGACATATAAATATATAATGATATCATAAGGACCCTAAACCCTACTTAGTAGAGTTTGTATTTATAAAGAAATAATAATTACATCATACATATATATTTATAAAGAAATAATAATTACATCATACATATATATTTATAAAGAAATAATAATACATCATACATATATATTTATAAAGAAATAATAATTACATCATACATATATATTTATAAAGAAATAATAATTACATCAAACATATATATTTATAAAGAAAAAATAATTACATCATACATATTTATCAAACAAAGCAAAAAAAACGCTGCCAAGCAATTGGGTCGGCCCAACTGCTCGGCCCGCCTCTGCCACCTCCGCCACCTCCATCACCTTCGCCGCCCCCGCGCCCGCCACCTCCGTCACCTTCGCCACCGGCCACCGGGTACGGCGCCCGCCACCTCTGTCACCTCCGCCACCGGCCACCACAACCGTCGTTGGCTCCGCCACCGGCACTGACTGCATCCCGCCACCAACCCAATGCATAGAGAGAGAGAGAGAGGAGGAGATAGGATGCGTAGAGAACTCACTGACGCAACAATGATGGCGAGGCGGCACGACGTGGCGGAGGCGGCGGTGAGGGGAGATTTCGGCAGTGTTGGGCATTCTTAACGTCATCACCAAAAGTAGACTTAGTTTTCTAATTCTGATAACGGCGCCAAAAATGCCGAACCTATCCCTCATGCCACTTAAGCCAAGTTGTCATCCCTAGCATGACATGAGAGACGCGGTATTGAAATATGCAACTGCTCTTCTAAATAAATAATAAATAAGATCTGCAAGCGCACAGATTAATACCGATATAGCATTTTAACCGGGAAGTATTCCAGGTATCGTTATTTATATTTTTACCACTGGGAAGGGATTACTAACATCAATGTTGATTATGGAATGGAATATAGGAATGAGTATCAATCATTGCATGTATAAGTGAGAGCATTCATCTATCTCTTGCATACAGGGGTAAGTGTCACATAAAATATAGATAAAGTATGAATGGTGACAAAGATAATTAATCTGATCAGCTAGCCACATATAATAATGATAAGCACCTCAACAGATATTCTAGCAAGTCATTAGCATGGTATTAGGACGAACTACAAGGATATTTCCTAAGTTATTCTTAACTATAAAGTCTAGCATATCATAGTTAGTGTAAGTACACTTGGCAATCAATGCGAGAAAGGACTACGCCCATGCATAGTGATATTATCAAGGAAGATGAGAAACATAGCAATCACTCCCTCGTAATAATGTTGCTATGCCTGCCTTACACACGGGAGGGGGACTATATAAGAACCAACGAAGCTGTCACCATCGCGGACCACCCCACGATCCGGCATATAAGGTGCAATCGCAGATAAATATGGTCTAAGCACCACGCCTACACAATATTTATCATTTATCCATGAATCCGATGGATAAACGCTATACGATCCTAAACATGTATATAATTCCAATCTAACTAAGCCAAGTGTATAACTACGATAAACTAAGAACAATATAATCGTAAACATAAACAAGTAGAGCATAGTCATAATCAATATATTAAAATAGAATAAAGTTGTATTCATAATATTGAAGAACAAAGATGAACAATGAAGAACAGTAAATGAATTACTAAGAATCCTCTTGACAGATCCGGAAACCAATCGAAGATTGACTCCTTCTAGTTCTAATCCTATGTAGCTATGCTATACTAGAGATCTAGTTGATGTGGTGGCTCTAGGGCTTGTGAAAGGTCCAAATGGCTAGAGGGGGGTGAACAGCCTATTTAAAAATCTACAAGCTTCACTAAACAACCATGTTAGTATAAAAGATGGCTAAGCTAATTCTAGCACTAGCTCAACTACACTATGCAAGCCACCTATACAATACTAGCGAAGCAAGGCTATGATCTCTAATACACACCAACAAGACTAAGTCACTAAGCTACTTACTCCTAAGTGATAAAGGCTACACTAGGACTAGTACAAGAAAGTAGAGAGCAAGTGACTTGAATGTTATACCAACGATGTAGAAAAGTAATGTGCTCGAAGAATCAATCACAATGATCAACCACAAGAGAAATCCTCGACAAAGAGATGACACAAGATTTTTATCGAGGTTCACTTGCTTCCCGACAAGCTACTCCTCGTTGTGGCGATGCACCCACTTGTCGGTTCGCGAGCTAATCGACTATCAAGAGTCGAGCCCTCGGCGGGCGCCGCACAACCGCACACAAGATGGGGATCCTCCAAGCCACGAGCTTCACTAGAGTATCCAATTTACGAACTCCCACGGGGAAGGATCAAGAACCCCTTACAACACTTGGTGAGGGCTTCAACAATCTCCAATTGCGAGCTCAATCACCTCTGCTGCTCCAAGCCGTCTACCGTGTCGGGAAACACGGAAGAGTAACAAGAAAGGGTTGTTCTCTAGCTCAAAGGATGTCTCTAGGTCTCAAAATGTGCAAGAGTTACCCTCAAACCCCGGACATCCTCTATTTATAATGAAGGGGTACGCAGCTAGCCGTTACGAACGACGCAGCGAAAAACGCGCTGACCGGACGCTCCGGTCAGGGTGACCGGACGCGTCCGGTCACTACAGGACAAGCGTGAACAGTGCGCGTCAGAACTAGCCATTGCCGTGACCGGACGCGCTCGAACGTTTGACCGGACGCGACAGTGCCAGCGTCCGGTCGTGTTCCAGTAAGTTCCCATCGCGACCGGACGCGTCCGATCGCACGTGACCGGACGCGCCGCGCGTCCGATCAGCACTCCGCTCCTCTGGATGCCTGACCGGACGCTCCGGTTCCGTGAGGGACCGGACGCGCCGGTCGCGCGCTCACCTTCTGCGCACAAGAGAACTGACCGGACGCGCTGGTCAGGCTAGACCAGCGTCCGGTCACAAACCCTAATGCCCGCGCCGCGTTGAACTGACCGGACGCGTCCGGTCAAATCGAGACCGCGTCCGGTGCAGCGTCCGGTCACCACAGTAACCGCCGTTCGCCTCCGTTACTTTTCTGACTTCCGGCGCAGTGGAAAATAGGCGTTTCATTTCCTCAAAAACGCCTAAATCCCACGCTCGCACGCTCGGCGGGAGGGAGAGCGAACCCCAAACCCCTTGCTACCGCTCAAACACCACCGCCTTCGTAAATGTGCTAACACCACCAAGTGTACACCACTATGTGCATGTGTGTTAGCATTTCACAAACATTTTTCAAGGCGTTAAGTTAGCTCTTAACTAGATCCTAATGCATATGCTCAAGACATTGATCTAGTGGCACTTGATTCCCGAGCTAACTGTGATTGCCCCTCTTGATAGTCGGCTATGTATCCTAAATCCGGTCAATCACTTCTCTACTCATCTTAGACCGGCAAAAGGAAAACCCTATGGTTATACCTTTGCCTTGCGCTCTTAGATCCTTCTCTTCCACTTGTTCATCATGTCCATCATATTGTGTGCATCTCCACCATGATCGTCATTTCATGTTCATGCACCATTTCTTTGTGATCTTGTGGCCACCACTCCTTGCCACGTACACCTTCATCACATGTGTTGCTTATGCCTAACTCAAAACACTTAACACATGGCATTAGCAACTTGGTGTCATTAATTACCAAAACCAAACTTGGGCTTTCAATCTCCCCCTTTTTGGTAATTGATGACAACCATCACAAAGATATGAAATGAAATCAATTTTCAATTTCGATAGTATTTGCTCCCCCTACATATGTGCTTCCATGAGTTTGGTTCAATTTTGCACATATGTATGGATTCGAATTTTGGGAGAGTTACTACTATCAAATTGATGCTAAGGTATATAGAATGGACCTTTGAAGCGTGATACCAATCGGAGTTGCCTTTATATACCATCCTTAGCATCAATGTAGCTAGACACCACTTGTAATTCATCACTTGTAAAGATCACAAACACTAAAATACCCCGTGAGATCAACATTAAGAGCAAAGGTGTCTAGATACTACTTGTAAAGCTACTCTTAACAAAACATCATTCAAGTTCTAATTATAGCAATCACCATACAAACATAAATATGAATTTAAGCTTTGCAATGCAACAATTCATCATGTAAATGCACATACAAATGCAACAAATAATTCATGAGCTTGCTCCCCCTACTCGTGTGCTTAATTTTTAATTTCTCTCCCCTTACTATATCTTTCTCCCCCTTTGTGACTTTTCTATCTTTGTGACTTTTCTCTCCCCCTTTGTCAACAATCACCAAAAAGGTGCCAATTTTAGTGAGAGATAAGTCAATCAATATGAGGGAGATCAAATTATGGTTCAATCTAGATCACTTGCCTAGAATATGTAATTCGGTTTGATCCAAGGACAAGCTTCTTCACACCTCATAAAGTATAAGGGTTATCTTGACCATGTTGAATTACACATCATGAGCTCATTTTCTAGATTCAACACTAGGTTTGCAAGCCCACAAACATGTTATATGCTACCACTAGGTCAATCAAACATAGAAGCAATAGTGGTACCATATATACATTAAACTCATTTGATTTTCATGAATGAGCCTATTTGTCATGCAAATATGTCTAAATGTTCTAAACATGTCCTTAGCAAAGTATGGATGATATGCCAAACAACTTTACCTTGCTATGTCGGAGGAGAGGCATGTCATTTTAAGAATGTGGGGGTTCACTCATTTCAAGTTGGAGAAGTCAAGTATGTTCAATTCATTCTTCAACTTGTAAAATCTCTTCTCATCAAGTGGCTTTGTGAATATGTCGGCTTGTTGATCTTCGGTGCCAATGCTTTCAATGCTAATATCACCCTTTTGTTGATGGTCTCTTATGAAGTGATGCCTTATATCAATGTGCTTGGTTCTTGAATGTTGAACCGGATTTTGAGTCATCTTGATAGCACTTTCATTGTCACAAAACAAAGGCACATTCTTGAACTTGATTCCAAAATCATTCAAAGTGGCCTTCATCCAAAGCAATTGTGCACAACAACTACCGGCACTAATGTATTCGGCCTCGGCGGTAGATAGTGCAACACTATTTTGTTTCTTTGATGACCATGAAACAAGAGACCTTCCAAGCAATTGAAAAGTGCCACTTGTGCTCATTCTATCAATCTTGCATCCACCATAGTCGGAGTCTGAATATCCAATCAACTCAAAATTAGACCCCTTTGGAAACCATAATCCAACATCATGAGTGCCCTTAAGATATCTCAATATCCTCTTGGTTGCTTTCAAGTGACTCTCTCTAGGTGAAGCTTGATATCTTGCACATTTGCACACACTAAACATCACATCCGGCCTAGAAGCGGTGACATATAGCAAACTTCCAATCATAGACCGGTATTGCTTTTGATCTACCATGTTGCCACTAGCATCAATACCCAATTGATCATTAGTGCCCATTGGTGTACTCATTGGCTTAGCATCTTGCAATCCAAACTTCTTGATCATGTCCTTGATGTACTTCCCTTGACTTACAAAGGTTCCATTCTTCATTTGCTTGATTTGAAGTCCAAGAAAGTAACTAAGCTCTCCAATCATAGACATTTCAAACTCTTTTGCCATCATATTTCCAAACTCTTCACAAAAGTCTTGGTTAGTTGATCCAAAGATAATGTCATCCACATAGATTTGCAACACAAACAATTCATTTCCAATTTTCTTGGTGAAGAGAGTGGTGTCAACCTTTCCCATCTTGAACCCTTTAGAGAGAAGAAAGTCCCTCAACCTCTCATACCATGCTCTAGGTACTTGCTTCAAACCATACAATGCCTTCTTGAGCTTGTAGACATGGTTGGGCTTCTTGTCATCTTCAAAACCGGGAGGTTGCTCAACATAAACTTCTTCATTGATGTAGCCATTGAGAAATGCACTCTTGACATCCATTTGATAGAGCTTGATGTTGTGTGCACAAGCATAAGCTAATAAGATTCTAATTGCCTCCAATCTTTCAACCGGTGCATATGTCTCTCCAAAGTCAAGACCCTCAACTTGAGTATATCCTTGTGCTACCAATCTTGCTTTATTTCTCACAACCATACCATCTTGATCTTGCTTGTTTCTAAAGACCCACTTAGTGCCAATCACATTGTAGTTCTTTGACCTCTCAACAAGTTCCCAAACTTGATTTCTAGTGAAGTTGTTTAGTTCTTCATGCATGGCATTTACCCAATCGGAATCCTTCAAAGCATCTTCTATTTTCTTAGGTTCTTCAAGTGACACAAATGAGTAGTGCTCACAAAAGGATGCTAATCTTGATCTCGTTTGAACACCACTTTGAATTCCACCAATGATTTTATCCAATGGATGATCCCTTGCAATACTAGTAGGTTGGAGTATTGGGAGTTGATTGCTTCCACTTGTTTGACCTTGAACTTGAGCTTCATCATGAGAACCACTAGAGCTTGCTTGATTTGTATCAATTTGCACACTTTGGTTGATCACATGAATATCATCATCATCAACTTGCCTTGGCCTAACATCACCAATGTCCATGTTCTTCATTGCATTTGACAATTGATCTCCTCTCACATCATCAAGGTTTTGAGCTTCATTTTGAGATCCTTGGGTTTCATCAAACTCAACATCATGAACTTCTTCCAAGGTGCCATTTGTGAGATTCCAAACTCGATATGCTTTGCTTGTGGTAGAATAACCAAGTAAGAACCCTTCATCACATTTCTTTTCAAACTTGCTCAATCTAGTGCCTTTCTTGAGAATATAGCATTTGCAACCAAACACTCTAAAGTATGTAATGTTGGGCTTTCTTCCATTCAATAGCTCATATGGTGTCTTCCCAAGCTTCCCATGGCAATAAAGACGGTTGCTACAATAGCAAGCCGTGTTGATAGCTTCACTCCAAAATGAATGACTCACATTGTATTCACTAAGCATTGATCTAGCCATGTCAATCAAAGTTCTATTCTTTCTTTCAACTACACCATTTGATTGAGGAGTGTATGTTGGTGAGAATTGATGTCCAATACCGAGATCATCACATAAATCTTTAATTCTTGTGTTCTTGAACTCACTACCATTGTCACTTCTAATCTTCTTGATGGTGATTTCAAACTCATTTTGCACTCTTTTGACAAAAGACTTGAATAGATCATAAACATCACTTTTGTCAAAGAGAAAGAACACCCAAGTGTATCTAGTATAGTCATCCACTATCACAAAACCATACTTGTTCCCACCAATACTAGTGTATGTTGTTGGTCCAAACAAGTCCATGTGTAATAACTCAAATGTCTTTGATGTGCTCATTTCACTCTTCCTAGGATGTGCATTTCCAACTTGTTTACCGGCTTGACAAGCACTACAAGATTTATTCTTCTCAAAGGTGACATCCTTCAAGCCTCTAACTAAGTCATGCCTCAAAAGTTTGTTCAATTGTTTCATTCCAACATGACCAAGCCTTCTATGCCATAACCATCCCATACTAGATTTGCTAAGCAAGCATGATGTCAATTGTGTCTCACTATCATTGAAGTCAACCAAGTACAAGCTACCATGTCTAAATCCTTTGAATATTAAATTTGATCCATCAACACTAATGACTTCAACATCATCACTACCAAATATGCACTTGAAGCCAAGATCACAAAGTTGTGCCACCGACAAAAGATTGAAATCCAAGCTCTCAACTAGCAACACATTAGATATGCTCATGTCATTTGAGATAGCAATTTTACCAAGCCCCTTGACTTTGCCTTTCTTGTTGTTGCCGAATGTGATAGCATCAAAACCACTATTTTGACTTGTATCAATTGATTTGAACATACATGAATCCCTGGTCATATGTTGAGTGCACCCACTATCAAGCACCCAATGCCTTCCTCCGGCTTTGTAATTGACCTACAAGATAAGATCAATTCTTTTTAGGTACCCAAACTTGTTTGGGTCCTCCAAGGTTAGTGACCAAGCTCTTTGGTACCCAAATGGCTTTCTTCTTTGAGCCCATCCATGGTGCACCAATGAACTTAGCATGAACACCATTTATACCCTTGGTAAGTATATAGAAAGAATCAAACTTAATTGAGGATACATTAGCATTGGATTTCTTGTTCATGCAATGTTGCTCCATGTGACCAACTTGCTTGCAACTTTTGCAATAACTACCATTGTTCTTCACAAAACGAGTCTTGTGAGGAGCAAAAGCGGCCTTGCCTTTCTTGGGGTTATAGCCCAATCCCTCTTTATAGAGAGATGCCCTTTGGCTACCCAAGCACATAAGCAAGCGGTCCTCACCACCATAAGCCTTAGCTAAGGTGTGATTGAGCTCTTTTACTTCCTTCTTGAGATTCTCATTCTCAACTATAAGTGAGGAGTCACAAGTGAAACCATCACTACTAGATGAGGATGATGTAGATGCGCTACATGAAGGGTTAGTGGGAGCAACAACAATAGGCTTATGACAAGATTCATCAATTATATCACAACATATGCTTATGTTGCAAGTTTTAGCTTTCTCAACATTAGTTGGCATGTTTTCACATTTTTCAACTAGAGAGGAATGAGCTTCTTCACGCTTAGTGTGAGACTTTTGAAGCTTCTTATGGTCTACCTTTAGACTCTCATAAGATGCCCTAAGCTCATCAAGTTCTTGCATAAGGTTTTTCTTTTCCTTAAGTAAGCCCTTGCACTCCTTTCTAGATTCTTTAAAATGTTGAGTGCAATCTTCTAGCATAGTGATTAGTTCATCTTTAGTGAATTCTTCTTCATCACTATCACTATCATGATCACTCTCATCATCGGATGATACCTTAGCGGCCTTAGCCATGAAGCACGATGGAGTGTCGAAGAGGGAGACCTTCTCTTGAATAGCAATGCTAGCATGTCCCTTCTTCTTGCTCTTGTTGTCATCCTCATCATCACTTGAGGAATCATCACTATCCCATGTAGCAACATGAGAATCATTCTTCTTCTTATGAGAGCTCTCCTTCTTTTCTTGCTTCTTCTTTTGCTTCTTCCTTTCCTTCTTGATAGCATCTTCATCATCACTATCATAAGGACACTTTGCAATGAGATGGTCCTTGATATGGCATCTAAAGCATCTCATGGTATGCTCATTCTTCTTGGATGAGTTCTTCCTTCTTCTTGCACGAAAGCCTTTCTTCTTCATGAACTTGCCAAATTGCTTGACAAAGAGAGCCATCTTCTCATCAATGTCATCACTATCACAAGAGCTTGAGTCTTCTTCACTTGATGATTCAATCTTGGATTTGCCCTTGGATGTGGTGGCTTTGAATGCCACACTCTTCTTCTTCTCATCATCCTTCTTCTCACTTTCCTTCTTCTTCTTTTTGACCAACTCCTCTTTCTCATCATCTTCTCTATATGAATCATCGGTCATCACTTCTTGGAATACTTGTTGAGGAGTTGAATTCTTCAATGTAGTCCTCACTAGCACGGTGATCAATGTATCAAACCTCTTGGGCAAGCTTCTCAAGAACTTCATAGAGAATTGGTTGTCCTTGACTTCCTCACCAAGTGCCTTGAGCTCATTGACAATGACTTGCAATCTATGAAACATCTCTGGTACACTCTCATCATCTTGCATCTTGAAGCTTGAAAATTTTTCTTGCAAGATATATGCTTTAGCGGTCTTTGTGCCTTCGGTGCCCTCAAATGTTTCTTCTAGCTTGGCCCAAGCATCATGTGCAACTTCTATGTTCTTTACTTGCTCAAATGTCTTGTCATCTAATGCCTCATGAAGAGCACTAATGGCAATGTCATTGCATTGGAGCTTCTTTTCTTCCACCGGTGTAGGTGCTTCCGGATTAGCAACCTCAAATTTTATTTCGGTGACCTTCCACACTTCTCTATTGATTGACTTGAGGTGTGCGGTCATCTTAACCTTCCAATAAGCATAATTTGTCCCATCAAAGTGAGGTGCCTTCTTGGTGTTGTTGATGTGCAAGCTTAATTGAGCCATTTCTTTTTTTACCGTAGGTTGTTAAGCCTCAAATAAATGGTGCCTCGGCTCTGATACCACTTGAAAGGTCCAAATGGCTAGAGGGGGGGGTGAATAGCCTATTTAAAAATCTACAAGCTTCACTAAACAACCATGTTAGTATAAAAGATGGCTAAGCTAATTCTAGCACTAGCTCAACTACACTATGCAAGCCACCTATACAATACTAGCGAAGCAAGGCTATGATCTCTAATACACACCAACAAGACTAAGTCACTAAGCTACTTACTCCTAAGTGATAAAGGCTACACTAGGACTAGTACAAAAAAGTAGAGAGCAAGTGACTTGAATGTTATACCAACGATGTAGAAAAGTAATGCGCTCGAAGAATCAATCACAATGATCAACCACAAGAGAAATCCTCGGCAAAGAGATGACACAAGATTTTTACCGAGGTTCACTTGCTTCCCGGCAAGCTACTCCTCGTTGTGGCGATGCACCCACTTGTCGGTTCACGAGCTAATCGACTATCAAGAGTCGAGCCCTCGGCGGGCGCCGCACAACCGCACACAAGATGGGGATCCTCCAAGCCACGAGCTTCACTAGAGTATCCAATTTACGAACTCCCGCGGGGAAGGATCAAGAACCCCTTACAACACTTGGTGAGGGCTTCAACAATCTCCAATTGCGAGCTCAATCACCTCTGCTGCTCCAAGCCGTCTACCGTGTCGGGAAACACGGAAGAGTAACAAGAAATCCGCAGCAACTCGAAGATCAAGTGCCTCTAGAATGCAACTCTCAAGCAATGCACTTGAATCTCACTCAATCTCACTCAAGATGTGCAACTATGCAAAGAGATGAGTGGAGGGGTTGTTCTCTAGCTCAAAGGATGTCTCTAGGTCTCAAAATGTGCAAGAGTTACCCTCAAACCCCGGACATCCTCTATTTATAACGAAGGGGTACGCAGCTAGCCGTTACGAACGATGTAGCGAAAAACGCACTGACCGGACGCTCCGGTCACTACAGGACAAGCGTGAACCGTGCGCGTCAGAACTAGCCGTTGCCGTGACCGGACGCGCTCGAACGTTTGACCGGACGCGACAGTGCCAGCGTCCGGTCGCGTTCCAGTAAGTTCCCATCACGACCGGACGCGTCCGATCGCACGTGACCGGACGCGCCGCGCGTTCGATCAGCACTCCGCTCCTCTGGACGCCTGACCGGACGCTCCGGTTCCATGAGGGACCGGACGCGCCGGTCGCGCGCTCACCTTCTACGCACAAGAGAACTGACCGGACGCGCTGGTCAGGCCAGACCAGCGTCCGGTCACAAACCCTAATGCCCGCGCCGCGTTGAACTGACCGGACGCGTCCGGTCAAATCGAGACCGCGTCCGGTGCAGCGTCCGGTCACCACAGTGACCGCCGTTCGCCTCCGTTACTTTTCTGACTTCCGGCGCAGTGGAAAATAGGCGTTTCATTTCCTCAAAAACGCCTAAATCCCATGCTCGCACGCTCGGCGGGAGGGAGAGCGAACCCCAAACCCCTTACTACCGCTCAAACACCACCGCCTTCGTAAATGTGCTAACACCACCAAGTGTACACCACCATGTGCATGTGTGTTAGCATTTCACAAACATTTTTCAAGGCGTTAAGTTAGCTCTTAACTAGATCCTAATGCATATGCTCAAGACATTGATCTAGTGGCACTTGATTCCCGAGCTAACCGTGATTGCCCCTCTTGATAGTCGGCTATGTATCCTAAATCCGGTCAATCACTTCTCTACTCATCTTAGACCAGTAAAAGGAAAACCCTATGGTTATACCTTTGCCTTGCGCTCTTAGATCCTTCTCTTCCACTTGTTCATCATGTCCATCATATTGTGTGCATCTCCACCATGATCGTCATTTCACGTTCATGCACCATTTCTTTGTGATCTTGTGGCCACCACTCCTTGCCACGTACACCTTCATCACATGTGTTGCTTATGCCTAACTCAAAACACTTAACACATGGCATTAGCAACTTGGTGTCATTAATTACCAAAACCAAACTTGGGCTTTCAGCTTGATTAGAGACTCTCCTCCTGAGATTAGGGTTTGAAGAATGAGAATGAGAGAGTGCCTCCTCCAGGGGCCAGGGGTCCTGCTTATATAGCCCCTCAAGTGAACGTGGGCCGTCGGATCAAACCGACATTAATCGCACGGTTTTCCTTGATCCCTTAGGTCGGTGGAGCATAATCCGCAAGACGGAGCCTGATTGGCTCTTAGGCCAGGGCGGGCGCCCTAGGGAGCAGGGCGGGCGCCCTGCCTCCGGGCCCGTTCGGCCTCCTGTTCGATCTCGTGGCTTCTGGAGTCTTCTAGATGATCGAAAATCGGTGAACACGTTATTATCTCTATGTAAACCCGACGTGTGGGCCTTTCCTCTGTATTTTCTGATAACCCCCTGCAGAAACATACAAACCCCAAAACTCGTGGAATTCTGTCAAATAAAACCCTAAGTCTAGGTGTTGGTTGCATTTGGATCCTTTTCTTTATTTATTTGATAACTATATTTGGTACTTAAGGACCGTCAACAAACTCCCCCAAGCTTACCTCTTGCTCGTCCCTGAGCAAGGATAGACTCATTATGGATCAGAAGTTGCTGCAACGCCTTTGAACGTTGACGATACATATGCTTTCAAATAAGGTCTCATCCCTGAGTTAGAGTAAACTGTCAAGACTTAAAACTTACTCATTTTACCTTTCACCATGGGGCTTGCAACCGTCACCTGCATCTTGAGTGGTTAAAAGATAGAACGGTCTAGTCAAACGCCATGTCTCTTATTCTTGATCAGCTATAGCTCTGGAGTTTTTGCAAATTTTTCAAATAAAACTCAGAGATTCCTTGTATGACTTTCTCGGGTCTCTCTTTTGTGGTATCTCTAGATCCTTACCAAGGCAGTAATGGTATATGCCTTCTCTCTCAAAGTATGTGGTATTTATGGTATAAGGCGTAGTGACATTGCCTTCTCTCTCACCCTACTCTAATAAGGCTTTGATATCTGGAGCTCATAGGTGGGAGATACAGTATACATACTCATTTATTGCATAGTCAAACCATGGATCCAGAGAAACAAGTCAATAAGTCAAATCAAGATGTGCATGTGTGGTGAATGAGTGGTGTATGGTGATAACAAAAGTCTAATGCTCTTTTTGAGGGAATACATACCTTTCTTGCTTTTTAAAACTTTTGAGGGGAATGAGATGCTCTATTTTTTTCTCTCTTTTTTTTCTCTCAGGTGGGTATCTTGTACCCCTAATTCTACTGTCGGACACTTGTCCATTTTTACCTCTCGTCTCACTTTTTCTTTCTTCGAGGTTCCGAGCACTTGCTCCTTTTTATTTCCTCGTTTTTATTATTTTTTTAGAGCAATCTCCCTCTTTTGAAAATATAGCAAGTGGTAGTAGATAAAATAACTCAAGCATTAGCTTCACAGGGAATAACAGGAATGGGATAATGTTTTTGGCTATTCTCCCGGGTCAGGAGTAGAATAATTTTGGGTGAATCTAGAGATGGAAATGAGTGGATATATGTGGATGCGTACTTCCGGGGTAGAAGCAGCATGTATGAGTGAACGTGCAAGTGAATCTTGATTTTAACCACATGACAAGTTCCTAAGGGTCTACACAGCTTGACCACACTCAATGCCCATAAGCAGTAAGTAGTAAAAGTGCGGCTCTTAATCTAACAAGCATGTATATATGGCTGTGGTAGGAATTTAAACTCTCATCATACAGGAACTCATCATGCAATATTTTAAAGATTTTCAAAGATAAAATTCTCCAGAATTCTAGCATCTCTAGGAACAGATAAACAGCAGCTCAACCTTCCCATATCATATCCGCTAACAACTTAGACTTCAGATCAAGTTCTCTTCCCACTAGTTCAGGTTTAGAGCCAGTTTTAAATTATAACAGTTATGTCTAAACTAGAGAGAGAACAAATTTGAAAATTAGGCAGAGCAACTATTCATCATATCCATGCTAGAGTTTTATTTTCAAGATTCAGTTTAGCATAGCTACTTTATTTATTTATTAAACTAAGCAAATATATATAAACACAAAATATTTATTTGGGTTTTCATGATTATGCATCTTTTTATTTTAATAAAGCATAGGTATAAATGTAGATAAAAATACTTATCGGGATAAATGGGGGTGCTCTCCCCCAAGCTGGATCTTGACGTAATTTCTTCTGGTGTAGCTAGCAGGTGCAGAGGTGTATTTGAATGTCGGCAGTACCCTGACAGCGATTAGGATGTCCTCCATCTGCTAGTCTTTCTGAATTCTGTGGAGCTCAAATAGACAACAAAGCTTCTTGGAACTTGATTAAGCGTTAGCATAAATATCTAGCCTTTATCATGTTTGAGCTTCCTTGGTAAATGTCACTCTCTATTTTTATTTTCATTTTTATAGAACAGAAAAAATATATATTATTTATTTTTTTATGCTACCACAGTGAATGTACTTATGGGTTTTATGCCACTCGCATACTCACATGGGGCTTACTGTTTTCAACATTTTTTTTTAGACAGAATGAACATGATTAACTGAGCAATAATTAAAGGGAAAATGATAACTACCAAGTTTACCTCTTGGCACGGCGTTCGGTGTTTTTAAGTCCTCTGAACAGGACTTCTTTTCTTCTTAGTTGTCCTGGGATTTGGGTGGCGTAGACGGTGGTTCCGGCAGCGCCTCCTCTTCTTGTGTAACTGTCTTCGCTTTCCATACCCGACTTGGTGCTTCGGTCTCCTGTTGTGTATCCTCGGGCCTTATGACTTCTCCTTCATAGTATGCCCATACGTCCTTGATGGTTTGCCTCCTTTAGTTACGGTTACGTCGCCTTCTTCTTGTCCTGACTTGCTTAGAATCTTCAACTATATAATTAGGGTCATTAAAGTAGCGGCATACCTTCTCAGAGGGGAAATGCATATGGACTTCTCCGGTTCCAATGTAGATGATTGCTTTGACGGTGCCTAGGAACGGTCTTCCTAGGATGATGGGTGGATCGTACTCGTCGTCTCCCATGTCAATGACCTGAAAGTCTGTATGGACAAAATGATCGTTAATTTTAACAGGGACATCGGTTACTATACCTTCGACCTTTGGGATGTCTGATCTGCCATCTGGAGCTGAGTGTATGTTGGTTTCAAGGGCATGGTTCCGTACAAGAGCTGATAGGTGACTGTGGCCATTATGTTGACGCCTGATCCAGTGTCGCAGAGCGCCTTCTGAAAGGAGTATCCATTGATTGAGCACTCAATGCTTGGCATACCTGGGTCGTCCTTCTTGTTCAGGAAGACCGACTTGAGTCGACCATCTTGACCTCCTTGAACTGCAGTGACCATCTTAGCTGATTCGGTCCATCCTTGGTTGTCCTTGTTCTGCTTGTTCCTCCTGTTGGTCCTCTTCCTTGGTTCATGTTGGGGTTTCTCTGGGATTTGTGTAATCTTGTTCTTGAAGGAAAACGTCTCCTTCCTCCCCTTGATGT